>JAHBMJ010003176.1:0-12616 GCA_018398765.1 Chromera velia
AGGATGGTACGGACACATAGAGGGAGACGCTCTGGCGGCCAGACATGCAGGAATCACCGGAAGGCAGCGGGCGATCGAGAGACTAACAAAAGAATATGAGGAGACAATTGATAACTTAGAGACGACCGAAGGAGTATTAGGGTGGGGAAGGAGGGAGCCGCAGAAGAAGATTGATAAAGCAAACAAAAAGAGCGAGGAAGCCCAAATCACATGCCGTTTTAGATTGATTTTCAGGCCGGAAAGCCAACGCGGATCCAGAGCTGTGGCTCGAACAACGAACAATCATGCAGCAGCGGCCAGGGCAGCAGACTCTGGCGGGCCCCGAGGGCGGGGTCTGATACCTCAGCTTAGGCTGGGGAACGCCCCGCCCTGCTAGCTCTGGCGACAGATAGACATAGCGGAAAGGCCCTAAGGCGGAACATATCAATCAATCAATCAATCAATCACTTATGACTTATAAAATAAAATGAACTATTACTTAGCTGGTTACTTTTATACTAGAGCTTTTATAATTACTTAAGACTCTAAATTTGTATAATCATACATATATGTAACATGTTTAGGAACAACAAAAAGATTTAGACAGCCGGCTGCGATTTAGCAGCCTCGTATATAACCCTACAACATGCGAGTGCTATAACAATCAATCAATCAATCAATCAACTATAAAAACTACTACTACAGTATAAAAAACGGTCTAGAAAACGGTTCACATATTCTAACTAATTCTGACACATATTACTACTTCAGTACCTGTGCAACTACAGAACGTTCGATACATGATGATGAATGGCTGTGCATCAAACGGAGTCGAATTATCACTCGAATAATGCAGAAATGGACCTCTACTACTACTGTGACAATCCCTCGAATCCCTGAGACTCGGAGTTCATTGTGCGAAATAGGCACGGCAGCTTGCCATGCAATGGAACTCTTGCAAGTCCTGCGCACTGCATTCAGTGCACGGTGCATACAACCCGCCCACCAAGGGCTGAATTGTGGACCGAGTCTACAGAATACCATTAATTGCATGTGCACTCAATGTATGTTTCATTTTACAAGGATTCCCCGCACTTTTTTCACAAATTTCAAATCTCCTCAAGCGCGCACAGCTATACCATGCATGCGCAATTCTTCTCTGGATCCGTCATGCCTCTACACCTGCCACCGAAATGAAACTTCTCTGACCTGATGGAAGATTCTTCTGCTTCAAGTTTCATACAATGAAAAAGCACTGTGTTCCCACGCAGCAACGAAATCCAAACAGGACATTTTCAACCAAGGTGCACCCAGGCGTCGTACTAAACTTCGTCCATCACGACCCAGACAAAGGAGTGATATCTTCCGTTCTTTCTTTCTCTCTGTCTTTCCTTCTTTCGCTCGCTTCACTTTTCTGTACAGTCTCTACGTGCGTACCGCAACAGAGAGACATTTTCATCAACTGCGTTGTTGCAATGCACTGAACAAACCTTCCCGGCCAGACAAAAAAAGACAGGCGGGGACACACCACGAATCACTACATGCAGGTGCACTCTGGAGGCAGAGCAGACACCTGGCTACGCATCAGTTCGAATTCTCCACAAAACACACACCGACAACGAAGGACGTATGGACAGGGCAACTCCCACATGCAGCTCTCCCTCCCTACCGCCACTTTGAGGCCTCAGGCAGGCGAGAGAGGACTAATGATGGGTCCAGGTCCCCTAATTTCATGCTGCCCCACTTCTGCAGACAGAGGAGGAGAATGGTCACAATTAAAGGTGATTCAGACACAATGAAAGAATGATGGTGAATGACATGAAACTTGCCCAGAACAAGAGAAATGTCGAAGAACATGACGACCTCACTTAACATCGGGCGTCCATCACATCACACAGCCAGATCGACACTTCCTTGAGGACACAGCCAGATCGACACTTCCTTGAGGACACAGCCAGATCGACACTTCCTTGAGGACACAGCCAGATCGACACTTCCTTGAGGACTCACTGACTGACTGGCAGAAGGTAGGACAGAATGTAAAAATCAAGAGTTAAAAAAGTAAACAAAGGACCAGAGATACAAAAGGACTAGAAACCTACCTACCCGTCGTTGTAGAGAACGTCGTGTTCCCTCTGCGTCTCCCGACTTCACTCCATCTTCTCGTTGTCGTGGAAGCTCTAACGATACTTTGCCGATGCCCCCTTCTTTGCCCGGTTGCAGAACCCCCTGTCCAAATCCCCCAGACCCCTGCCCCTCTACACCCAACCCTCTCTGCTCTCCCCCAGAGGAGGCCAGGGTCCCCCCCCCAGCCGCCCCTTTCACGCCCGTCGGAGCAAGAAGAAGCGAAGCGTAGGAGCTTCCGGATGCCCCCACGTCTCCCTTCGCGAGAGACAGAGCCTCCGTGACCATTTTGTCGTTCTTCAAAAGCATGGACAGGCGGATGCCCTCAGGCAGGTGGCGTGCTCGCAGAGAGTCCATCACCGCCTCCCTCAAGGCCTGTCTGTGGATGTCGAAGTCCTTCGTGAACTCCTCACTCACCTGCATGCATGAATCCATGCACGGATGGATGCAAAAAAAAGTGGTCATGGTAGACACAGAGCGAAAGGGTAATTGGGAGCACGCCAAATGGACCGCTGAACTTCGGAAGAAGACTTCAAGTTAGCCCCCGCCCCCCCCCCCCCCCCTCTCTCTCTGAGCGCGCGCGCGCGTGTGTGTGTGCGAATGCGTGTGTGTGTGCGTGCGAGTCTATTTGAGAGATTGAGTCACAGATTGGCAGACAGACATACTACACGGTTTCTTACTTTTTCCTGTCATTCATTCGTTCACGAAAATCCATTTCCTTTTCTGGGTCTCAGACGGACTCTGTGTTTCTTCTTCTCTGTCCTTTTCTCGTCAGACAGAGAGACAGACAGACAGACAGACAGACAGACAGAGACAGACAGAGACAGACAGAGACAGACAGAGACAGACAGAGACAGACAGACAGACAGACAGACAGGCAGACAGGCAGACAGACGGACAGAGAGACAGACAGACAGACAGACAGACAGAGAGAGAGAGAGAGAGAGAGAGAGAGAGACAGGCAGACAGACAAAAAGCCTGATGAGGCTCCTACCCAGACGTATTCCGTTTTTTTCTTTTCGCTGAAGGACAGTCAAAAAGAAAGAAAGAAGCGAGACTCGCGATTCATTCATTCAAGTTCCTTTTCTCCTTTCCCCTCTCAACACAAGCAAAACCGCCCTCCCCCACCGACCTTCTTTGAGAGCGAATCGAGGAGAGACGAGACAGAGGACTCAAACTCAGTATCAGCGGGGTTCAAATCCTTTAGAAGTGTCCCTGGAGACAGACGGGGAGACAGGGAGGCAGCCGGATGAATTGCTTTCTCTTTCTGTGGTTCAGACTGGCAGAAAGGGAGACAGGCAGGAGGTAGTATGAACTCTAAACGTAAAATCCTGCGACCCTGCTTCATTCACACTGAGGTACCGCTGCGAAAATGCCTGCACTTGGCTGCTTGGTGCTTCGGTCTTCATGGGTGCCCTGTTCTTTTCCGGCAGATTGCTTGAGCAATCTAAAGAGGGAACGTTGTTTCCGTCCGCACATGGCATCTGTTTTCTCCTTCCCTACTAGTTTTTCTCTTCTTTTCTCCCCTTCAAAAGTCATTCATTTGGTTGACAGGCCCACTGACCGACTGACCAAATTTGTTCAGCTGCCTCTTGTAGAGGAGGTCAAATTTCAGGTTTCCCTTCTTCGTCTCCGAAGCCACCCACCTACAAACAAACAGACAGGCAGACAGGGAGGGAGAGAGAGAGAGACGGAGGGATGTTCGCGGGTCGTAGGCAGTCTCGACCTCCGGCTCTGACTTCCGACGTCGGTCTATTTCCCTGTCTGTTCGGTAATTGAGAAAAGCACATGCCTGTCTGTGAAAGGAAGGAAACAGGAAAAACATTGACTAACGTGCATGCTTGAAGGAAGCAACTGCTAAGATCATCAGTACTGACTGTTTGAACTCTTCCAGTATGCTATCGGCCTTGCTGTCGACGGTTTTGGCATCAAACTGCACACAGGAGCAATCAAGGCGGCAAGACATAGAAAGAGAAGGGTTGGGGAAGGGAGACGGATAGTTGTTGGAGGGAAAGAAAAGATTGGCCCCTGCATTGAGAAAAAACTCCGTTCACAAGCTTGTTCAGGCTTATTTTGAAGTGTTATGGCCGCCAGTAGGGCACTCTCGAAAAACAGGAAATTCAAAGCGACGCACAAACCGACAGAGCCCACTCTGCGATCTTTGAGACCAGTCTGCTGACTGACCACATTTGTTGTGCTCCATTCTGTTGCAAAGTCAAAGAAGGCATTCTGCAGATTCAAACGGAAGTTTGAACGCTGAATGAAAAATGAATGATAATATCACGACGAGTGTTGAAAGCAGAAGCCAAAGACAATCATGAAGGCGCGAAACCTCGAAAAAGACACGAGCACAGGCAGCCAGACAAAAGTGGTGTGCGCAATGTTTGTGTAGGCTCAGGGAGTCGTGCGTCAGTCAGTGCACGGGCATCCCTCTGCGCGTCTGTGAGTTAGTGCAGGACAGAAAAGCTCTTCTGTAGTCCCACTCGTTGTCTAGGCTCCTGCGTGAATCAAATTTCAGTCCCGCCTGTATGTACAAGTTGTATCGCCTGAAAAGACGTTGCAGATTCCTTCTCTATGTGGAACTCCGGACCCACCTGCACGACCAGTGTGACCTCCAGAGGAGACGCGGTGCCGGTGTCTACGCGGACGTCGCTCTCAATTCCCCCACCGTCTCTGACAGGCCTCCCGTTTCTTGTGAGGAAGGTGCGGCGTTGACTTTCGGGGATTCGGGCTGCAGAGTTGGGTCTGGAGCTGAAGTCTCCGTCCTCATCTTCGTCCTCCTCGTTGGTTTGGTCTTCCTCTCGCCTATCCTGTCTGTTCAGACCTGGACCTGCGCTGTCGTCCTTCGACTGGCTCAGCAACAAAGAAGGGGAGTCAGTCGTTGGGGAGGAGGAAGGGGCGAGGGAAACCGGCTCTCCTGGAATGAGCCGGGGGGGAGGGGGGGCGGGTGCCTGGGTGTGGCCCTCGGGGGGTGCACTGGACTCGGGCGTGCCCCCGGGGTCACCCGGATCCGGGGCTGCAGCGGGTGGAGGTGGGTTGGTGGACAGGGGGGTTGTGGCGGTAACCTCTGGGGGCATCACGGGTGCCTTGTCGTACCGCACTGACTGGATGCATCTCCCACTGGGTGTGTAGTACCTGCACACACAGACAGACAGAGGGAGGGAGACAAGTCACGACGTAAATCAAAAAGGCCATGTGCGTCACTGATAGACGAGTGGCACGAAGGAAAGGAAAGGAAAGGGAAGGAAAGGGACGGAAAGGGAAGGAAAGGAACGGAAAGAAAGGAGGCGGTCAGTGAATGGAAGATCAGGATACCAGAGAGAAAGAGGAATGCCACTCTACACCCGATAAATTCATACGAAAGCACGGGATGAGTCTTCACTGCTGGCTCCTCCAATGAAAGCTGAAGGACAAAGCGCGAGTTTTCTCTTTTTTCCAACGTGTCATTATCCAAGAAGATGAGAACTCCCCACTGACTTTGCCACTGTGTACTTGAGTGCTGTCGAGAAAGGAAGGGCCTCCACGTTCTGCACCAGTCCCTTCCCAAAGGTGCTGCCCTTCTGCGTTCCCACCACCACCCCTCTGTCCTGGTCCTGCACTGCCCCCGCCACGATCTCTGCCGCCGAAGCAGTGGCCTCGTTGACCAAAATCACTAGGCGACAGCCGTCGGGAAGGACGGGCTCGATCTCGCTCCTGCATCAATCGATCGACGAACATAGGGTATTATCGATATTTATCAGTATGTAAAGGGACAACGACTATTCGTCTCTCGCTTCTTGTTTGACTGTTGAAGATGGGCTGAGTCTCGCGCTTGTATGTCTAGAAGACGAAGGGACTTCAAAAGCGGTGGAAAGGAACGCTTTGTCAGGACTCTATGAGAGAAGAGAGATAGCACGATGCAAGAGTCTCCAAGAGCAGATACAGGATGACTCAATGCAAGCAGAAACACACTTGGTAAAAAGACAAACAGACAAGGACAAGAAAGCGAGGCGGAAAGGTTCGCAATGAGTCTCTTAGAGAGTTAGGGCAGTGATCTCACTTCTTCATCAAAATCCCCGAGTCGGTCACGCACACGAAGCATCCATGTGCACACCCAGCCCGTCAGACAACTGACTCACTTGTACGTGACAGCAGGAAACGCCCGTCCCTTGGCGCTGACGATGTCCGACCCCTGCATGAATAAATGCATCAAGTGTGTGCATCAAGGTGAAATTTCAGAGGGTGACCAAAGTCGCTGGACACAGCGGTTTTGTGGCACTGTGGACAACACAACTTCTTCTGAATTATTGCACCTACCCCCCAGAACATCCTCCACCAGGAGGGTTTCGGAAGGAAATTTGAAAAAAAAGGGCTGGATGCAAAAAGGCATTCAGGGTCACGTGTGTCGCCTCGACCATCGTCGTCCAGTCCCCTATCTTGCTAGTGCAAGCACACCAAAACGAAAACACCAACCTCTGGTAGAAAGAGGGAAGAGACTTCCACTGCTGCCGAGAGGAGCCCTCCAGGATTGTCTGGTGAAAGTGAAGGAAAACCAGTTGATCAAAACAAAGTAAGCAGAAAAGAAAACACAGACAGGCAGAGATGGAGCACAATGGGAACTTTGGGGAAGAGGGAAGACAGGAAAGGAGAGAAAAGAGATCAAAAGGACACGGGCGAACGATTTTGGAGGGACTGCACAAGCACGCGTCGAAAGCGAAGACAAAAAAGGAAAACACGGCTCTCACAGAAAGCGAGAGAACCTTTCTGGCATACACTCTGTCTCGATCGAAGTCACGTCCACATAGGAGGTAGGATAACGCAAAGACAGAGACAACGGGAAAACGGCCAATAAAGCACCGTCATGAGGCGGCACAACAAAACTTCAGAGCGCGAGAAGCGCAGAAAACCGCATTGACGAACAAAAAAGGAAGGAGTAACAGGAAAAAACAAAAAAGACCCCCCAACTGACTGCGAAGGTCCAGAACGACCCCCTGGAGTCCCCCCGTCTCGGGGTCTGAGTGGGACACCAGCCAGGAGAGGCCTCTCCGGAGTTCCTGAAAGAAAGAAAGAAAGAAAGAAAGAAAGAAAGAAAGAAAGAAAAAGGCAGAGAGAGCGTACTCTCACCACACGGAAATTGAATCCAAAAACACACGCAGGAAAGGAGAACCAATTTTCGAGGGAAGCAGTGGGGAGGGAGCATCCTCGAGTGGGATCTCAGCGACACATCCTCGTTCAGACGCACAGCAACTGGTTTCTGTGAAGATGGATGGCTTAGATGACAAATCAAGAAGGACCCTTTTGAAGGAAGGAAGGACAGGCAGGGAAAAGTCTCCAATGCAGATAAAAGACACCTCTCTCAGGAGGAATCCTGTACGGGAAACAAAAGAAGCTCAGACGCACCTGCGCAGTTGTCGAGGAGAAAGTTCTCAATTGGATGTATCCTGAATGTAGGGACAGAGGGGCCGGAGAATGAGGGGACAGACACACACACACACACACACACACACAGAGAGAGAGAGAGAGAGAGAGAGAGAGACCAGTTGCAAAGGGCAACCAACATCAAAAAGAAGCGAGGCATCACACTGATCACAAAGTCCAATGGCAAAGCGTCAAGAAGAAGACGTCACGTTGTTCACAGACGACAAGCCAAGCGAAGACAAGACAAGACAAGATAGCATTCTGATGAAAGTGACGTCACGTCAATTACCCAAAATCTTCCAGACACACTGACAGGTGCCATTGTTGTGCGGCAGCTCGGGACAAAGATAAGGTCAAAGAACATGAAGAAACACAGCAACAGGAAAGACAACAAAACTCCACTGTAGACCCTCTTCTCCCCCCCCCCGCCCGACTGACCGATGCCGTCACTTTTCTTTCCAAGGTATTGGCACAGTCTCATTGAGGGCACCTGGACTGCAGATCTCGGGAGGTCGACCTCGTACAGTGCAATCTTGGAGTCCAATTTCTTCAGCAAGGGACTGGCCGCACGGGCCTCCTCGCTCATGCGGAGAGCCGAGAGGTCCCCGTCTGCACTGGAGGGAGGCCCGTCTCTCGCAAAGGCGACCCGCACAGAGGTGGACGGGGGGCCTCGTAAGAGGGCCTTCACTGCATCATGCAACCCGAACGAGCAGTGGAAGTGAAAAAAAGACAAAAGGCACAGCTGCACGTGACGTCCCGGAATTCATTCGGTGCTTCCCCTCATCTAAATGCAGCTGAAACTCCTTGATGCGCCCAGAGGGAGAGGAGAAAAGGGCCACACAGATAGGAGAGAGAGGAAAAAAGGAGAAACGAGAGGGGAGGCGGACGGAGCGAGTGAGAGGGGGCGTGAGCGAGGAAGTAAATGGGTGCAGAAAATCAGACGATCGACTGCCCGTCCACTCCCAGTGGGTAAGAAATGCCTCAGCAGACCACCTGGCTGTAGGTGAATGTCCCATATTTTATAGATTATACCTGCCGCAAAATTAAATAGAGCAAGAAGACGTCTGGCCCTTACCGAGGTCGAATTGAAGAATTCAGAATGCGCATCTTCTCTCTCTGTGCAAAAAAAAAACAAAAACACATCATCTCATGCATCTGTCTGCGTCCAGATGAAACGCAGCCCTCGATCATAGCGCTCTGCAAAAGAAACCAATTGAATCCAACGGGCCAGAACGGAAAGCCCTCAATCAGATCTACCCATCTGCCCACCCTCAGTCGGGTTGCTCTCCACCACAGGCTTCCCATCGATCGCGACGATGTGGTCTCCTATCCGGATACCGCGACGGAAGGCATACCCCTGCATGCAGACACAAAGAGAGACAAAATGACGGAGGGAAGTATGCAGACGCACGCGCGCGCGCGCACACACACACACACACACACACACACACGCACACACGCACGCACGCACGCACGTACACACACACACACACACACACACACACACACACACACACACACATACATACACACACACACATACACACGTGCACACACACACACACACACACACACAGAGAGAGAGAATTGGTTCACAGCCTTCGTGATCTCTCTGATTGTTCGTCTGCCTAAATCAGTCGACGAGGTGGCCAGGGAGAGTGGAAACCGAAAAAAGAAAATCGACAGATGCTCGACCTACGGACCTCAAATGCTCCCATGACGACGACTCCCTTTTCCTTTTCCCCTTTGTTTGCACCTTCTTTGCTTCCTTTTCCAAATCCAAAACTTCCCTCTCGTTCCTTCTCGCTACCAGACCCTTGCCCCTCCTCCTTCATTACCAAATCACCCTCTCCCTGTGCCCCCCCCAAAGCCTTTTCACTCCTCTTTACTCCGCCCTTCCCCGCTTTAGAAGCATCTGCAAGACCCAAACCCAGGCGATCCCTTTCCGAGAGAAGCTGCAGAGCCACGCGCACATGCACGGTGAGTGACGGGACAGAGAAAGAGTGCATGGGCTTCTTCTTCTCCTTCTTCTTCTTCTTCTTCACTTTCACACAGTCAGGAACAGGCAGGCAGGCAGACAGAAAGAGAATTCGCGGCATAGATTGACAAGCAGCCACGAGGCAGCCTGAGGGCCACTCGAGTGTCTAAGCAGCCTGAGAAGGGGGGTTCTCTTCTCTGCCTAGGCAGAAAGAAAGAAAGAAGACCCAAGCTGATCGAGATCGAACGAATGCCTGCCTGTCTGCCGACCGCCCTTCCTTCCTGGCTGCCGACTTGACCGACTGCCCGACCGACTGACTGACTGACACGAAGGGGCGAATGCCTGTCGGGTCCGATGACAATGCCCACCCCTCCATAGCTTCCCGAGACCCCCTCTCTGAGTTCAGTGAGGGCGGAACTGTCCTCAAATTCCGTGTAGGGGTCCAGAGAGGAGAGCATACCGTTCACGGCGGACTTGAACAGCTTGTTCGTATCAACACGCTCAACGTAGCCTGCATGATCAGATGCTCAGAGAGAAAGCATAGGTGTCGAAGCCATGTGGGTAAGCTTCCCTCTCATATCCATGCAAAGCCGTTCTCTCAAGCCATTCTTCGCTTTTTGTTCAAACTCTCACTGACTGCTGGTTCCTCGGCTCCCGTAGAACCCCCGCCGATATCGTGCATTAACGTATGGAAATCTGGCGCAGAGCCTTTTGTATTTCTTTCCGTGCATCCTTCTCCACTTCTGTGGGCCGAGTAAAACACTCTGTGCTCGATGAAAGAAGATGTGTGGACTGCGAAAGGTGAAATTCGGAAGTTGACGAGAAACGTCTTAGTAAAGCAGAGGCGACAAGGGCAAAGGAAAGGAAACCTTGGGACAAAGTACAACGAAAGTGAACAATTCACAGATCATTCCGGCACCCCTGTCGGAAGCAACGAAGCGGGAAGGAACGAGGGGGGAGAGAGAAAATGGAACGGAGGTAGAAAGGCGGGACGGGAAAAGCAGCCATGCAGTCGAGAGAGAGATACCTCTGTCGACGCTCCTCAAGACAGTTTCAAAAAGGGCGGAGTCTCGAGTGATCTGCAAGCAGAAAAGAAAAGCAAAGAAAAAAGGATGAAAGAGAGGATAGAAGGAAGGGCAACCGAGTGTGGAGAGTGGAACGAACTAGGGCACCGACAAAGAGAGCGCACAAAAAAGGAGGCCAATAAAACTCTGCAAGGGCAGTTCTGCAGAAGCTGGCCTGCACAAAGAGAACGGAAAGGGATAATCTCATGTATTGTGCCTTCCTGTTGGGCGTGCATATTTGTGCCTCGCTCTCGGGCCTCGTGTCTTCCCGCAAGAGACAAAAAGTGGAGAGGAGAGTACGCAAGCAGGCCTTCAGAAACTACCAAGGTCAGTCAGTCAGTCGACTGATCACCCAGGCTATCAGCTCTTCAACGGGCAGCAGGGTCCAAATTTTTGCTTTTTGTGGTTTTCGAGATTTCAGCAAAAGGTTCTGTCGGATTGACAAGCACGCAGATTCATCCATTCGCATTCGGATCGTATCTCCTGAAGTCAGTGAGTGTATCGACTTACAGGGTCCAAATTATCAAAGGCGTTGGTTGGCGTTGACGCCACCGGCACGAACAGCAGCACGAGAATGCCCACAGCCCCCACAATTCCCCCCCCAATAAAGGTGAACGTCTTGTCCAGGTTGACCGGGAACGTGACGTTGAATCTCTCTGTGATCAGAGGAATGGGGAGCTCGTAGGGACGAAATAACTTCTCATACTGCTCTTTGAAGACCTCTACCTTCGCTTGGAACTGCTCAAATATTGTCTGGTTTTTCTCTTCCGCGGGTGTTGGGACCTTGGGCTCTGCTTGGAGGCCTGGAATGCCGAAGGTGGATAGAAAATCCAGCGGTCCCGGAAGGCTTTCTTTTACATCTTTCTTTGCAGGGGGGGATTCCTTTTCTTTGAAGAAGGGCGGCAGCAAAAAAAAGCCCCTTTCTTCCTTCTCACTCGATGGGGACGGTGGCGGATTGCGAGGACGATTTGTGAAGGATCGTTTTGTTTCCTCCTTCCCCTGCTTATCCCTCGAGACGCGAGTGAACTTGCCGTCTCCTCCGCTCTTCGGTCGCTGGGGCTTCCAGGGACCTTGCCACAGCAGCTGTTGTGAATGTGCGCGATGTCGCGAGGCACTGACAGCAAATGTGGCTGGAAAGAAGGGGAGAAAGCAGGCCAGGGCTGCCACGAGACAGCCTGTTGTGAGGCCCGCCATCCTCTCAGATGGTGCACCACGAGTCAGGAAAGCATCAAATGGAGGAGAACGAAGAAACGCAGGCAGGCGGGCACTTGGACAGGCAAATGAGCGAAGAACACGAAGCAACGTTACAGGCTTGAGACTTATGACAGGCAGCCCCTTCAGCGAGAGTTGAAAACACTCTAGCTCTCTGACTTTCTTCGATGGGCTTGGAGGAGACGGGAATTGAAGGGCCGAGCGGCGCCGCGCTCGACGTGCATGATCGACCGCGGCGCCGGCCGCGCGCGGCCATGCAGGACATGCATATTCGATCACACACGCGCGCGGCGCCGCCTCATGCACCATGCATGTATTCGATGGAAGCACCATGAGGCACCGATACAACATCCCTCCTATGGGAGGGGGGCTGGGGAACAAAAAATGCCCAGGGGGGGGGAACAACCGCGCGCGAAGCGCGCTGCATGTACTCTGTTTAAAGTCAGAGAGAAATAGTTTAACATTTTAGAAACAGTAAAAACTAAATCTCCAAATTATTATTTCAAAAAAGATCTAAGTTAACTTATATAATTTAGACATTAAACGTAGCGTTGTGAAGGTCTGACAAGCAGTTGTGTTAGGATGAAATGAAGTACGCACGCATAACGTGCGTAGGGCGTATGCATGCATGCATGCCGGGAATTAATTGTGCAGCATGCAGTCTCTATGAAGACATCCGTTGTTTGTCTTACAGAACAGAGATAGCAGAACTACCTATGCATGACAGAACCTTTATCCGTATGTAGGAGCTGATCCCAGCTACGACTAGCTGAGGGCCTACATCCCTACGTGGTAGCGAAAGCCTGAACCGGCCTTAGTGGGTTCGCGTGCTCTCGTTTCATCGATTGAACATGTGAACAGT
>JAHBMJ010003178.1:0-12873 GCA_018398765.1 Chromera velia
CTTCTCTGATCTCTGCTCTCAAGAAAACGTCTGACCTTTATGTTGGTACACTCATTTCCTTTCGTTTCTCCATAAGAGGCCCAAGAAACCGAGTCTACAGCGATCGCTTTGGTTGAACCATGGTCTCACTTCAGCGTGGCCTGACATCACGTCAAGAAACTTTCACGTCCGGCTATCAGCACAATCGCTCGTAGCCCTGGAGTTTTTCCACGTTGCAGAAAAGATCACATAACGTGGATACGAAGTTGAATGTGAGATGCAGAGACTTTGAAGCCTCTTCAAAACCTCTGTAATACACGTGAATCGCGATCCGCTGAAGTGGAATATGATAG
This sequence comes from Chromera velia, assembly GCA_018398765.1. Classification (NCBI taxonomy): domain Eukaryota; family Chromeraceae; genus Chromera; species Chromera velia. Next base: position 333 of record JAHBMJ010003178.1, read on the forward strand.
AACATCACTTCACAGATGGAAACAATGAAAGAATTAAGCTATACATGTCATGATTGCATATGAATTAAGCATGCAAGTTGGAGTGGCCCCGGAATGACAGAATTCGAATACAGACTGAATGAAAAATGTGCCCCTCAAGCGTCAAATCCATGGGTAAGTTGCACTTTTGCGGGTAACTCGCACGGAGCAAACCATCGCGGCGAAATCATGCATGGAAAATGGCTCAAGGTGCATGGAGGTAAGTTACGGATTTTTTACACTTTAATTCGTGATTGAATCGCGATCTGCGTTTGAAAGCCGCATGCAATGAAAGGCCACCAGTGGGGACATCACACGACTTCTGTACGCATCTGTCGATTGTAACAGAAGAGACACTCAACCCAAGAGATGCGACTTTTCGATCCGGAAAGCAACGATCAAAAGCACTGTCTTCTATATACATAGAACACGATTGACTTTATGTATGTATCACAACAGCAGATCTTCATCTGTTCGGTCGACGAAGAGCATCGGAGGCCAAGAATGGATGAAGACACCTAGACTTTGAGAAACCAATTTTGTCCTGCTCCAAAATGCGTGGAGTGGCCCTCCTGCTGGGTCTTTTCGCGTGTGGCTGTGCAAACGGTTAGCAATCCTCAGGGAGGACGTGCAGATTTGGAGCTGGATGCATTCATTCCCCCTTGCATGTGTGTATGTGCACATGACCGCAATCCTTGATGTGTATGGATCGGGAGCACATCCCTCAGTTGCTTCTCTCCCAGACCTGAGTGATTGTTAGAGAAGGCATACCGAGTGTCATCCGTCTACTTCTTTCCTTCAGATTATTTCTTGGTCTCAGTCTGGTTTTACCTAGCTTCGACCCCTGTGTGTGTGAGTCTACGTGTGTGCAGCTCAGCCTGACGCGGACGAATGTGCTGATGGCACACACACGTGTCCATACGGTACCGATTGTGAGAACAATGTGGGCAGTTTTGCTTGCCCTTGCAATATTTGGGAGACTCTCTTTACATGCGGTCAGTCCAAAGACCCGTCTCTCTCTCTACCCACGTACCGTTATTCATCCCCCCCCCCTCTCTTTCTCACACACACAGACATACAGAAGAAAGAAAGAAAGAAAGAAAGAAAGAAAGAAAGAAAGAAAGAAAGAAAGAAAGAAAGAAGAAAGAAAGAAAGAAAAAAAGAAAGAAAAGAGAGAGAGAGAGAGAGAGAGAGAGAGGCAGGCAGGCAGGCAGGCAGGTAGATAACAGGATGCAGGCAGAGCAGGACACCGGGTGCTGCCCCTCCCAACTTGCTACACGACTGCACTGATGCGGCTGCAGCCGGGGTGAACGAGTGCTGGGGCAATGCACACTACTGCGACGCTGAAGCCACCTGCACTGATGAAACCTTCAGTTTCACATGCGCGTGCAACCTGGGGTACTCTGGAAGCGGCGTGGATTGCGGTTGGTTGGTCGGTCCAGCAAGCAGCAGGCAGGCATTTGGGGGGGTGGAAGGTTGGGGGGGGGGGTCGCATTTAAGCGAGTTTGTCTGGCATCCTTAAAACTTGCTCGCTTCACTTGATGTTTTTATCTGACCCATTTTTGCTTTGATTTGTGTTTCTCTTTCTGTTGTTGATCCTCTTCTCTTCTTTTCTTTTCTGCCCGCAGTCGAGGTGGACGAATGCATGGCGGCGTCACACAACTGTCACTCTAGCGCGACTTGCGCAAATACTGCGGGGAGCTTCACGTGCACCTGCAACTCAGGTTACTCTGGTGACGGTGTTTCGTGCAGCGGTGGGTCTTTCAAGTGTGTCTGTCTGTTTTTGTGTCTGTCTGTCTGTCTGTCTGTCTGTCTGTCTGTCTGTCTGTCTGTCTAAGTGCTTGTCCACCTCCTCGCATGTGTGCATCTAATTGACGAAGAAACGAGAAAGAAGCCCAATGGGTGCTCCTCAAGGCAAATGTATAGATACGCAACAGGGTGCTCTGAGCCGGCGGTACACTTCCGGGAGGGTTTTCTTTGTTATCGGTTTCTGACTCTCTTAAGGCCCCCTTCTTTTGCTGTTTGCTTGCTTAGTCGGTTCCTTATTTTGGCCAACAGCTTTCCTTTCCTTTCCATACTCCCTAATGCAGACACCGACGAGTGCGCAACAACGGTAGACAATTGCCACACAGGCGCTTCGTGCTCAAACACCGTGGGAAGCTTCACCTGCAGCTGCAACGACGGGTATTCTGGTGACGGTGTTTCGTGCAGCGGTTGGTCTTCGGGTTGCAGCAGTGTGAGAGGGTCTGGGAGAGTGGCCGAAGTTCCGGTCACTCAGCATTAACAGTTTTTGTGGCTCTGCATTTCTTCAGAGTGGATTTTTCCTTTGATTGCCGCAATGTGAGAAAAAAAGCAACAGCCCCGCAGAAAGGGACACGTAGTTCAAGTATCGCGCCCCTTTAATTTCACTCAATGCACCCATGCATGATTAATGAATGCAGACATCAACGAGTGTGCATTGTCGGGGGACAACTGTCACACAATCGCCGCGTGTGCAAACACAGTGGGAAGCTTCACGTGCAGCTGTAACGCTGGGTACTCTGGTGATGGCGTCTCGTGCAGCGGTGGGTCTTTCAACCTTCCATCTGTCTGTTTGCGAATCTGTCTGCAAGGAAAACAAAAAGACAACAAGTCGTGTGTTCTCTCTTCATCAGTCCGCCTGTCTATGTGTCTGGTTGCTGCTCGCTTTATGTGCGTGCCAGCCGACTAAGAAAAGAACAATGTGAGCAAATCGAGGACCCCTCCAGGTACTTCCCTTCCCGTCTCCTGCAAGAGACTCCCCTTGTGACTTGGTATGTAGATCTAAGAAGAGGGAATGGGAATGTGCCTTGTCTATCCAACCACTTGATGACAAGGCACACTTCCTTAATTGTGTGACATCGAGAATGTAACACCAACGTGGACGGACGTCTCTGCGGACGCATAGCATTTTCTTTCTTTCTTTCTTTCTTTTGTGCATGCATGGGTCCCCCTCCATTCTTTGTTCCCTCCGAGAATGAACTCTTCTTCCCTCCTTGCTGGACGCGTGCAGACACCGACGAGTGCGGCACAACGGCAGACAACTGCCACACAGGAGCCTCGTGTTCGAACACGGTCGGAAGCTTCACGTGTGGTTGCAACGATGGGTATTCTGGTGACGGTGTCTCTTGCAGCGGTGGGTTGTTGCATGCTGTACACGAGACTTTGAGAAGCTCCTCGCTCTTTTTGTAGTTTTTACGACAATCTGCATGAAGAGCAGACGCTTGTTTTGTTTGCACAAATGAGTTGGCACGACGTGAGAAGCAGCTGAAAAATCGAGTAGCAACGAACCCCAACTGGTCGCAAGCAACTCCCACTCATTCACTTTGTGCCTGTCTGTCTGAATGCAGACATCGACGAGTGTGCATTGTCGGGGGACAACTGTCACGCAATCGCCACTTGTGCAAATACAGTGGGAAGCTTCACGTGCAGCTGTAACGCTGGGTACTCTGGTGATGGCGTTTCGTGCAGCGGTGGGTATCTCAAGTGTGTTTCTGTTTGCCACTTTGTGTATGCGTCTGCGTGTCCGTTTGCATGGGTACCTGCAAATCAGGAGACCGAAAAAAAATGGTCATAGGACCCCCGATGGCAACTGCCGACTTTTTTCTCGGGTTGTGAACGGAGGCTTCTCACATGAATGGTCATCCCGCGTGAAATCACGACGAAGTGTCCGCCTTGTCCATGGAGGGCATGTCCAGCTTCCGGATGTTCGTCTTTGTCTTCTCTCTTTCTTCTTTTCTTTTTGTGAAAATCACGTCTTCTTTTTCCTGTGCTTACGCAGACACCGACGAGTGCGGCACAACGGCAGACAACTGCCACACAGGAGCGTCGTGTTCGAACACGGTCGGAAGCTTTACGTGCAGCTGCAACGCTGGGTATTCTGGTGACGGTGTTTCTTGCAACGGTGCGTCAGTCTTTGGGTTGCAGCAATGCGGAAGGGTTTGGGACAGCAGTTGCCTCTCCGCCATACACGACGGTCTGTGAGGTCTTTGTTGCCTGCCATAAGAGGTGTTCTATTTGCTGCTTGCACGCATGAGGTCCATAAGACAAACAAAGCTGGAACCGTGCTCTTTCACTTTGCAGACGTCGACGAATGCGCATTGTCGGGGGACAATTGCCACGCAATCGCCACTTGTGCAAACACTGTGGGAAGCTTCACGTGCACCTGTAACGCTGGGTACTCTGGTGATGGCGTTTCGTGCAGCGGTGGGTTTTTGAACCTTCCATCTGTCTGTTTGTCTTTGTTATTCTCTCGGTGTGTTTGTCTGTCGGTTTTTCAGTTTGTGTGACTGTCCATACGAGACGGAGAACGGAAAGGTGACCTTACTGTGTAGCTCAAAACACGAATGTGAAATTTTCCCGTTACTGTATTGAGGGGGAAGGCTGTCACTGAGTGCTTTCTTTCCATGCCCATTTAGCATCATTCTTTGAATTGTACTTCACATGTCTGAGCAACGGCGGCGAATTCTATTCTGTCACGGTTTTGAGCTTTTTTATCGACGTGCGTGCATCTTTCACTTGCTGATCCTACGACTGCCTTCCTTCCTTCCTTCCTTCCTTACTGCCATTCTTCTCCACGGGCCCTTAATTGTGAACGCAGACACCGATGAGTGCGGCACGACGGCAGACAATTGCCACACGGGAGCATCCTGCTCAAACACAGTGGGAAGCTTCACCTGCAGCTGCAACGACGGGTATTCTGGTGACGGTGTCTCTTGCAGCGGTGGGTCAGTCTTTGGGTTGCAGAGGTGCGAGAGGGGTGCACGGAAGGTGGTGTCTTTCTTTGGACACACAGACAGACAGACAGACAGACAGACGGACAGACAGACAGACAGACAGACAGACAGAGAGACAGACAGACAATCTCCCACCTTTGTGTTGCTTTATTTGTGGACTTGAGTGTATTTCTTGACGCACGCATTTGTAGGGACCTGAAGAGGGGACATTTGTTTACATTTGCCGCCCGTTCGTTTGCTTTGCGCCTGTCTGTCTGTCTGTCTGTCTGTCTGTCTGAATGTTTTCAGATCTTGATGAATGCATCTTGTCGACGGACAACTGCAACGCTAACGCCGCTTGTGCAAATACAGTGGGAAGCTTCACGTGCGGTTGTAACGCTGGGTACTCTGGTGATGGCGTCTCGTGCAGCGGTGGGTCTTCCGTAGCCAGTGCTTTTGTCTGTTGTCTGCATATCTGGGCACATATATCTTTGATTCGGCAGTGAGTTTACCTCTTTGTTTGCCGACTGGTATACGTGCCCGTAGACGGAGAAGGAGAAAATGAAGGCTCTATCTATCCTCCAAGAGAATTGTGGATCGATCTCCTTTGCGGTTTTCATGAACAGCTTTCGCATCCGCATGTGGGGCTTGGTGTGTCGACATCCTTTGAACTTATTCCTTCTCTCTCTTACTTCTCTTTCGCTCCAATGCCTGTCCTTTGCTTCTTTCCTCATGCAGACATCAACGAGTGCGCAACGACCTCAGACAATTGCCACACAGGCGCCTTGTGCTCAAACACCATGGGAAGCTTCACCTGCAGCTGCAGTGACGGCTTCTCCGGAGATGGTGTTTCGTGCAGCGGTGGGTCAGTCTTTGGGTTGCGAGAGGGTCTGGGTGGGTCTGTCTGGGTGGGCGGTTTTTTTTTTCTTGCACTCAGAACTTGCAGTCTTTCTGCATCTTTACTCCTCCCTCAACAGCTGATTTTTTGTTTTCTGAAAGGTGTCGTTCAGGCGGGACAGCCCTTCCCTTTCCTTTCAATAACGGCGGGACAGGAATGACTGTATTGGCATACGTGATTTGTTCACTTTGCGCGTTTGTTTCAATACATGCAGACGTGAACGAGTGTGTGCTGTCCAGCGACAATTGCCACTCGAGTGCCGCCTGCTCAAATACTGTCGGAAGCTTCACGTGTAGCTGTAACGCCGCCTACTCTGGTGACGGTGTATCTTGCAGCGGTGGGTCTTTCCAGCCCCCCCGCGTCTGTATGTCCCCCCGTGATTGAATTTCCAGTCACCTGTCTGTTTGCCTGTGGCTTCGTCTGTGTGTTCCTGTAGCAATGAGATGGAACCTTGGCACAACAGCGCGTTATTCTTATCTGCTTCAGAAGCCAGAGAGGGAGATGCTTATTCCCCGTCTTCTAAACCATGCGTCTTGCTTATGCGAATGGGTGTAATATATTCAATGAGCAAGTACAAAACGAAATCGGCTCAATCGTATGCTTGCTTTTACGAGAAGGACGAGAACAAAAGCACGGTCACTGCCTTCATCCCAACGGTCGTTTCGATGGTGCACGTGGCGGCATCCATCACCCGACACCATTCTTTCGTCCTCTCTTCTTTCATTCCAACTTTTTTCTTCTGCTCCCTCTGTTTTGCTCTCTCTTGAATGCAGACATCGACGAGTGCACAACAACGGCAGACAATTGCCACATAGGCGCTTCGTGCTCAAACACTGCTGGAAGCTTCACCTGCAGCTGCAACGACGGGTATTCTGGTGACGGTGTTTCGTGCAGCGGTGGGTCAGTCTTTGGGTGGTAGGAGTGCGCGAGGGCGTGGGACAGCCCGAGTCACTACCCGCACACAAAAATCTGCGGGCTTCCTCTCTGCTTGACCACTGCCTACTCTCCAGTGATTTCATACAAGGCTTTCATCGGGGCCGGAAGAAAAGATCAGAAAAGCACCTTTGTTTGTACACACGTCGCTGATTGGCTTTGTGCCGTTTTGTCACTCACTCTGCTTGCAGACGTCGATGAGTGCGCTCTGTCAGGCGACAACTGCCACGGAAACGCTACTTGCGCAAACACAGTGGGAAGCTTCACGTGCAGCTGCAACTCTCCGTTTCCTGGGGACGGGGTGCAGTGCGCTTGGGGTACGTACGCAGTTCAAACAAATGGGAGCTAGGGCAATGGCTTTCCTTCACACTCGCGCCGCTCCGCTCCCTCCTGAATATGATAAAGCCCCGTCCATCAGTCAATATTTTACCGAGGTCTGTTCGTTTCAGTGTCTCCCTGTTCTTTTCCGCTTCTTTTCATTTCTTTCCTCTGACTCTCGCAGACGTCGACGAGTGCGCCTTGTCAGTCGACGACTGCCACGTGAACGCCAACTGTTCGAACACTCCGACGAGTTTCGCCTGCGATTGCAACGACGGATACTCTGGCGACGGACTCTCTTGCAGCGGTACGTGGGTGCTTCTTTCGAGCCTCTGTCCATCTGTCTGAGTGCCTCAATTTGGGATCTGTTTGAATGTGTGGGGAAGCCTTAGTGTGTCTGTAAAAGTGTGCAGGCAAGCAACAGAAAGAAAGAATCTCTGTGATGGTAGGAGCAAGAAGCAATCGAGAAAAGAATCAGAATCATTCGATAATGCTGCTTCGATCCACCCTGAATGGATTCGTTCTCGCATGCAGATATCGACGAGTGCACTTTATTTAAAGACAACTGCAACCATTTCTCTACGTGTTCCAATACTGTGGGAAGCTTCACCTGCGGATGCAACGCCGGGTTTGCTGGGAGCGGCGTCTCGTGCTCCGGTGGGTAGCTGGTGGAAGGAGAAATATATGCATGCTGTCTTGTTCCTGCATGGTGTTTTCGGGCGAGCTGAGAAGAAGTAAATGACGTGTTTTACTTTTTCCCTTCTGTCAGGGTGAGTGGTGTGCGACCGAAGCTCTATGTGACGGAGCTTCTTTTGACGGCACATTTTGTTTGTGTTTGTACTGATTGACATACAAGTCGGTCTCAAACTGCTGTTCTGATATACGGATCCGAGGAGCTCCTCCCCCTTTCTCCATTATTTGTGTTTTTTTTTCTTTTCAACGTCTTCGCTTTTTTCCTGCTTGAGCGCAGATGTGAATGAATGCACCCTGAACATCGACAACTGCCTGGCCGATCTAGGCGCGATCTGCACGAACTCCTTTGGGAGCTTTGAGTGCCTCTGCTCTCCCGGATTCTTCTCTGGAGGGTCTACGTATTGTACAGGTGGGGGGGTGGGTGGGTGCATGGTTTTGTTTTGGCATTTCACGAGTGGGATCAATTTTGTCGATCGCTTTGAGATCTGCCTCATCCGGCGAAGGGGAAGAGGGGGAGTGGAGAGACGATTCAAGTGCCGCTGGAAGGAAGGAAGGAATGCCTGTCAGGAGGGATCTGCGTTTGTCTCAGAAATTCCCTCAAGTCTCCTTGAGTGTGTAGACAGGACGCAGGAGAGACCTCTTGTACGAAAGCTCTAGACAGACAGAGAGAGCTTCAGTCAGTGCGTGATCGTCCCACTTTTTCTACTCCATCCGTCGATCTGCAACACAGAATTCCCTTAATTCCTGTACGTCTTTCTTTCTTCCTCTCTTCGCAGACATCGATGAGTGCACCCTGGATGCACACACATGTATTCATTTTCATACACATACATAAAAAAAATTGGGTATGAAAATGAATGCACGCAGACATCGATGAGTGCGCTCTGGATGCCCACACATGTGAGATTTCCGGAGGCACCTGTGTGAACTCCCCAGGAAGTTTTTCCTGCAATTGCTTCACCGGGTTTGGCGGGGACACTTGCACCGGTCGGTCAGACTGAGTGGGAGGGTGGATTCATCAGGGGAAGCGGGGCTATTTTTGGGTGTACTCCATGGGTCTGCCACCGCTTCTGCTGTTGTAGTCCTACTTCGCTTTTGGGCGTCTGTCTGCATGAAGACGTTTGTTGCGTATTTTTTGGCAGGCAGGCAGCCAATGAACCCTTTTCATTTTTCTTCCATTCGAAAGCCTTCCGGTTCCCTCATGAGACATGCAGAGTCAAGAAGTGGAATCTGCAGGCGAAAGTCAGAGAGAGAACAAAACACCTCACTCCTTTTCCCTCTCTGAATTCTGACTGGATGGATGGATGGATGGATGCAGACCTCGATGAGTGTGCTGTGTCCTCGCACGACTGCCACGCCGACGCCTCCTGCTTCAACGAAGTGGGCAGCTTCACGTGTGCGTGCAACTCGGGCTTTGGAGGAGACGGAGTGCAGTGCTTCTGTCAGTCTGTCAGTCTGTCAGTCAGTTGCCTGAGTGGAAATGAGAAGAGGTCAAAAATAACGATCACCAAAGATTTCCACGAGAATGCTCGATCGAATTNGGGGCGCTGAAAACTCACCGGGGGGCGGGCCCCGGTCGGGGGCAAGAATCGAATGAATCGCTCGGCAGGCCATGCAGAAGACGATGTGCATGTGCGTTTGGGTGAATGGAACTAAAAGAGACCGGATGGTGCCTCCGTGTGCTAAGGAGTCCCTCTCCCCCCTGCGTTCCGTCCTTTCTTTTTGTCTGCAGCAACACAAACGATCGCCTGTGGAACGAGGATCTCCGTGAGCAGTCTCTCTGCCCTCACGGAGCCTGGCGACTTCTGCAACTTCCTGCCTCTCGAGCCTGCCTCTCTCCAGAGATTCACGCAACCATCCGTCTTTTTGGAGGGAAACCAGCAGAGGCCGAATCGGACTTTCCATCTCTCCACCTGCACAAACGACACCGACTTTAACTCTGCCCTCTCAGTCACCAACTACGCGGACGACGTCTGCGTAGGCACTGCAACGGTCGGTAATTTGCGTGGGTGGAAGCGTCATCTCCGACCCCCGCACAATCCTCCCATGCAGTTCCGAAAGCGAAGAAATGGCACCCAACTTCCTCCATATTTGTGCCTGAATGTGTCATGTGAATTTCTCCGGACATTCAGACGAATGGACCCCCGGTTCGTCCATATTCCTGCTTACAGTGTTTTGTGAATCTGCCTAAATAAACTTAAAATTTTCCTGCAGGATGTTGGGTCCTCTGGCTGCCCTCTGCGACCAGACGCAGCAGTCTTCTCCTTTGATCCTTCCTCACCGACCGAGATCTTTGACTGTCGTGTCACGGGAGAAGGCAGTGAGAGCGGCACCTACGGTCTGGAGATCAGAAGCGAGTGCGCATGCCCTGCAAATTGGACCCTGGAGGAGGACAAATGCCGTCAGTCAGTCAGTCAGTCAGTCAGTCAATCAGAAAGGCAGGAACACTGAAGGGAAAGAAGGCAGGCAGGCAGGCCAGGCAGGCAGGCAGGCCAGGCAGGCAGGCACAGTCACTAGGCGGAGCTAGTTGAGGAGGGAGTCGATCGATCAGACATCGGTTTCTTCTGAGATCATCCCTTTTCTTCCCTCGGTACCCGGTAGTCTGCTGTGCATATATATTGACGTTTGTCTCTCTGTATCGCCGTCCAGTACGTGACAAGTGCTCTGTAGGGACAGATCTTTTGTCCACATCGATATATGGAAATTTGACAACCACGATATCGAATGAATGTATCGACACATATTGCGGTGCAGTGCTTGACGAGTGCTCCACGGGGGTGCATCTGTGCTCGCGTCGGAGCGACTCTCTGGAACCTTCAGGCGTTTTCTTCACTTCCAACTGCACAGACAGTGCAGGGTCCTACAGCTGTACCTGCAAGTGGGGGTACACAGACCGCACGGGAGTTGGAACCATCTGCGAAGGTGAGCGAGCATGCGTGTGCGGTGAGTGGCCGTGGTTGGTCTCACTGCATCCTCCACAAGGGATTCCTTTCGGTAGACGAATCTGTGCATTGTTGTCCAGGTTGCCCGGTTGCATGAGCTAGCTCCCTGATTGAAATTTTGTCGATCAGAAATCCCGCTGGTCTTTTCTCTGCACCCTTCACTGTGCGGGCAATCGTCTTTGACCAATAAATCGCTCATGAGGCACCGATGTATGAGTCATCAATGAGTCACCAACGTGACACATATACACAAAGAACCAATGTCATTGATCACCAGTTTCTCAGGAGTAGATCAGCAATGAGTCATCTCATCATACTGTCAGCAACAAGGCACCAACGAGTCAACAGACAGTCACACCGGCAACAAAAGTGCATGTGACGATTTTCCTGAACGTTGCCATGACCATCTCTTGCGGGGATGCAGACCAAGTTTGCAGCAACCAACCTCAGACACCGGCCAACGGCGCATTGGAGTTTGCGAACCCCATGCGAAACGCCGTGACGGACAGTCGCGTCACTGTGAGTTGCGACCCCGGTTTTGCTCTGGACACTTCGGGGGGACCTCAGACCATCTCATGTGAGGGCACGAGTCCCTCAACGGCCGCTTGGCCTTCTCATTCCTTTGCTTGCAACCGTCAGTCGAGCAGTCAAGCCGTCAAGCAGGAAGGAAGAGGAGTTCAGAGAGACAGGCCAACATTTTCTGCTTAGCTGGCTCTCTTTCATGACACTGTGAGCTTAAGTGAGCGGCTGGACGAATGATTTAAGCGATTTTGCAATAGGGTCTTCCGAAGCGAGCGAAACGCGAGTAGACTTTCAAAAGCAGCCTTTGCATGAGAGTCTCCGCAGCTGCGGCAAGAGTTTTTCTCAACTGGCGTTTTCTCTCCGTGTTTCTCTCTCTCATTCCATCCTCTTCTCCCTTGTCTTCTTGACACACATGCATGCCCCCATGCACCCATGCAGCCGTTGAGTGCACCGGCGACGTGCCGACGCAACCAGAGGGGGGCACCATGAGCGGCACCCCTGTCAACGGACTCTTCTGGCAAGCAACTGACACGGTTTCCTTCTCTTGCAACGACGGCCACCTCCAGGTTGGGGTTCTGGAACTGACCTGCGAAGGCGTCGAAGGGGCCAATCCAGCCTCGGCTGTCTGGCCCTCTCATGTGGCTGATTGCGCACGTCAGTCAGGTCGAAGTCAAATTGTTGCAGCACGAGATCTTTTTGGGTGACGCTGCATGTGCATTTGCTTTGTCGAATCTCCAATCACTCAGGCACACAGAGAGAGGAAGGGGGGGATTTTCTTGAACAGAGAGAGACACAGGCGGGCAAGCAGGTAGGCAGGGAGACAAGGAGCCGCTTCAGCAGCACTGTTGTTGGACGGGAGACCAAAGAGAAAGAGGACAGAAAGAGGTGGTGTGCTCCAGTCGAATGCTTCTGGTGGTTTGCGCTTTTTTGGTTGTGGACACGGTTTGTGTCACTGGAGTCTGCCTCTGGTGGGAGTTTTTCCTTCCTTTTTCCCCCTCAAACAAACATCTTCCCTAGCTCATCCGTTTGTTTGCTTTCACCACTTTCCTTCCGGCTAACCTCTGTGCCCTCTTTCTTTCTTCTGCACGCAGCCGTTGCCTGTTCAGGAGACGCCCCTGAGGTCCCAGAGCTTGGGTGGATGTTGCCTGACTCCCCTCCTAACGGGATCAATTGGGTCAATGGGGACTCCGTCACTTTCGGGTGTTTGGGGGATACGGTGCTCGAGGGAGCCTCCTCGAAGCAGTGCATTCCGAGCTCAGCTTCAAGTGCAATCTGGGTGCCTTACTCTTCTGGACCGCCTACTTGCACTGGTGGGTGGCTGGCTGGGTGGCTGGGTTGGTAAGTGGGTTGGTGCGTTGCTTGGTGCCTCATTCCACTCTTCTAGCTACCCGTTTCTCGTCATTCTTTCTTTTTCTGTTCACGAAAGCAACAGGCTTCAATCGACAGATTTTATGGACACTCTCGACGTCTCTCTCGCGCTCTAG
>JAHBMJ010003179.1:0-12604 GCA_018398765.1 Chromera velia
GTGCGTGTGTGCGTGTGTGTGTGTGTGTGTATGTGTGTATGTGTGTGTGTGTGTGTGTGTGTCTGTTCTGCGTTCTTCTCGATCTGCTGCTGCTTTTTTCGCTTTAATTTTGATTCTGCTTTACATTCTGTCGACTCCCCTTCCTCTGAGGTTTTCGCTTCCATTCTTGTTTTCTGCTCTTTCTCTTGAGATATATTTTTCGGTACCTGCAGGGAGGAGGCGGCATCGAGCTCAGGTGTAAACGGACGTGCCGGTCGGTGTCTCTGTTCATTCAGCTTTTCTCCGTGTTATTAATAGAGCGACTACTTGCAGACAGTGGATTCATTGCTGCGCACTGGGGAGGACAGCAAGAGAAAGAGGTGGAGAAGACAGATAAGACGGAGATTCGGAAAGGTCGAAAATCCATTTTCCCTATGGGCGTACAGGCAACCACACAGACAGATAAAAAGGTGGGGAAACGAATGTCAACCCACACTCTCTGTCTGTGCATGCGCTTGCAGGGACTGGGCCCACAAAGAAGAGTTCCACAGAAGCCATGGTACTAGTCGAGCCGGAAAAGAGACTGCCGGTCCCTACACAGAAATACCTGTACGTCAGTTGAGGACGGCGAATGTTCGTGAATGTGCCATATTCTGAAAACGTTTTGTTTCTTTCTTTTTCAAGTAATGATATGTGGTGGATCGATCAGTGATTTATGGATTTATCAGAGGACGATGTCGCGCTTCAGTTGATTTTGTCTGCCCTGCCTCTGAGCATCGTCTTCCAACCCCCCCCTCCTTCCTTTTTCCTGCTTTGTGTCTCATTTCATTTTCAAATTTACGGCGCTCCATCTCTCATGAGTGAAAAGTGCAATAAAGATTTTCCTTTACGAGTTGCTCTTTCTAGCTGCCTTCTTCGGTTCCCCCCCTCTCTCTCTCTGCTCGTGTGTGTGGTCTCTACAGGAAGTATGAGCTGCCTGCCTCTGCCTTCTCTTCCGAGGCCGAGGAAGCTCTGTTGGGCAGATTGGGAGAGCGTTTCGTCTCTCTGTTCTGCTCTCTGCTGGGACTGTCTCTGGGGTTGCTGGTGAGGGAGATCAACGACCTCATCCAGGGGGAGAGGATGCGGAGCATTAAGGGACCCACAAAGGGAGAAGTGTCGAAGCACAAGCAAAAGATGGCAAAGGCCACATCAAAGAAAGAGGTGGGAGAGAAGTTGGTGGATGGGTCAACTCCGTTTGTTAAGAGAACTCAGCAGTCCCTCCAGGCTCTTTTGTCTTCCGTAAAGGTCTGTGTGAAGCCCAAGCAGAGGCCTGGCATTCTGAGAGGAGTCGAAATTTATAAAGACATCCACTTACTCATAGAGAAGGCGTTGGCTCTCGATCGGCAGTCATCAGAAGCTTTAGATACTCGCAATCGCACGGTGTGATTCCGTATGAATGTTTGCATATGGGTCTCAAAGACCAGCTCAAGGGGAGGAATGGCCTTTGTGGCCCTTTGATGTCTGTACGTTTATTATGGCATGGGAGACAGTCACTTAGATATTCAAAATTTCAAACGTCTGACACTTTCTTTCACTCCCCGTTAAAAAAACGATAACAAAGATGAAATACTTATATATATATATATATATATATATACACATTAAATTTAATGATTATATATATATATGTATATATACATACACACACACATCATAAGGAGGTAACTCCTCTTCTTCTAAGTGAGCGCACTTAGTTCAGTTAGATCTCTACTACGGAAAGTCTGACAGTTCAACGTTCACTTCCAAACTGCTTCTAGAAGCTTTGCAAGTAAGTGTTGTTTACTCAATCCAGGCCATATGCAGCTAATTGAATTAATTCTATTTTATTTCAAGTTCTATTTTATTTATTTCTCTTCTAATATAGACTGGCATGGCGGCGCCTCCATGAGCCTGCGTATGTGTGTTGGTCTCTGAGCTGCGGGCGTCCCGTGCGGCGGCGGTGCGCATTAGTTCGGCTCACCCCGGGATTGGCCGGTCCTGTGGCTTGCCTCACTATGTTACGTGCCCCTCCCCTTTGGAGCGTGTGTGACGGTGTGTCCCATGCGCTCTGTCCTTCTTTTCGGCTTTTCTGCGGTTAACTGCCAACCAAAATTGACCGTACAATTCCTGTCTATTTACTTTGATCGTCGCTTGAATTCTTCAATTTTCTCTTTTGCATTTCGGAGGTGGGAAGCTGGCTCCCACGACGCTTCACTCTCAGGGAACCCCACCCATTGTACATGGTATTGGGTTCCTCTGCCTCTTTCCCGAATACCGAGGACCTTTTCAACTTCATACTCTTTGTCAGCCCAGGAGGGCAATCGGACGGCCGGACGGCCCCGTCTTTTGTGGCAGTACAGCTTGCACAGCAACGTGTGTACATAGGAGTCTTTGTGGCTTCCCGCTGGCAGGGCGACTTCGAAATTTTCTTGGGACTGATCGAACTGGATCACTTTGAAGGGACCGAACCACAGGCTGTCGAGCTTGCAGCTGTACAGGGGAACATCGGGCTTTGCAGCGGTTATCTACCAGGAGCGATGGACAAGCACATAATCCCCCACCTTGATGTCGTTGGTTAGGCGGCGTCGTCTGTTGGCATTTCAGATTTGACCTAGGATTTGACTGGACTGGGCTGCTTTAAGGGAGGCACGGGCGGCCTCAATAGCTTTTCTATGTTCCTTCAAAAAGTCAGAGGCCTCGGGAGAAGGCTGGACAGAAGGAGAAAGAGAAAGAGCAGGGAGCGTGAGGGGTTCTCTTCCGTGTTCGAGCTGAAAGGGAGAATGACCTGTCCCGACATAGACAGATGTGTTGTATGCAAACTCAAGGGACGGGATGAATTCCGCCTATTGGTGATGCTGGGTCTCAACGAGGCAACAGAGGGCCTCCTCGATTGTTCGATTCATGCGTTCTGCTGACCCTGGTGTATCGTGGTGTGCCATCGTGGCGAACGACAGGTGCGTGCCCGAGAGGGTGTGTAGGGTCTGCCAGAATTGAGACAGAAAACGGGGGTCTTTGTCACTGAGGATCGTGCGCTGCCACCCCTTCTTTACTGTGACATTTTCGTAATATAGCTGGCCTGCCTGCTCTGCTGTTGCTGTTGTGTAGGTCCGGATCAGGCATACCCCTTTTGACAGAGAGTCAGTGACAACCATAAGACAGTCAAACTGTTCATCCCCGGAGGTGGGCAGTCCAACGAGGAAGTCAATTTGAATGACTTCCCATGGGTGGTTGGGAACAGGGAGCGGTCGGAGGAGACCGGGTGGCGCTCGGCTGGGAGCTTTGCTTCTCTGACAGGGATCACAGGCATGAACGAATCTGCGTACATCTCTTCAGAAGTATCTCTCTACCATTTGACTGTAGGTTTTCCCGACCCCGAAGTGCGCACTCTCAGAAGATGAGTGGCTCTCCCAAATAAGAGCCGTGCGCTGTGCATGAGGGACATAAAGGCGGTTCCCCCGGAATAACAGACCATCTCTTAGAGAGAGACCTTTCAAACGGGGCACTAGATGAAGGGAAGGAAGTTTGTTTGGGGAATTCTTCAGGTGAGCATGCACTGGGGCAAACTAAAGATCGTTTGCATACTCCTCTCTGCAGCGCCTCTGCAGATCAACATCTCCCTCAACCTTCAAGGTTGTCCGGCATTGACGCTGCTCAGTGCTTCCGTGCTCCCCCCCCAAAGAATAGGTCTCGCCAACAACTGTCCCCTCATCCTCATACTCAGGTTCAAGCCCGGGGACCTCATCGTCGTCAGGACTGTCGGCCTGTCAGTGACTGACCGTCGGCAGGGTTGGTTGCCTCACCTTGACAGATGGCAAAGGAGCAGAAGGGGAGGACTGCCAGTGGACCAAAGGGGGCGGATTGCGGGAAAGTAGGTCGGCAACGATGTTCGCCCTCCCCGGAATATATTTGATCGGAACCGCTACTTCCTCCAGAAACTTAATCCACCGTCTCACACGCAGACTGCAGTGCTCAAACGACTTCCCCAAGTTCTCCAAACTCTTATGGTCTGTCCAAAACTCCGACCCAGGCGTCAGGAAATGACGCCAAACCTTCACAAAATGGACAATCGCCAATAGCTCCAACTCCCTCACTGGGTAGCGTACCTTGGTGGAGGTCAGGCAGCGGGAGCCAAAAGCAAGCGGACGGTACGCCCCTGTCTTCTGACAGCGCTGAATGGCAACTGTCCCGATGGCTTGATGCGACTGTGAGGCGTCGTGTGCAATGTAGACAGGCTGACTGGGGTCAGGCAGTGCAAGGGTGGCAAGCTTAAGGACAGCTTTCTTTAGAGCAACGAATGCCCGATCGTGCACAGGCTTCCACACAAAGGGGACTGAGGTATACAGAAGAGAGAGAAGGGGAGAAGCAACCTGGCTATACCCCCTAACAAACTTCCGAAACCAATTCCCCAACCCCAAAAACTGACGCAGTGAAGTGCGGTCGGTCGGCTTGGGGAAGTCCTGGAGTCCCTACACCTTCTCAGGCGCAGGCCTGAATCCACCCTCACTGATGACCAGCCCCAGGAACTTGGCTTTGGTCCAGAACCAATCACACTTCAACAGTTTGACATAGAGAGACTCGTCGGCGAAAAGCTGGAAGACGGCCTCCATGTCTTTCTCGTGTTCTTCAGGAGTGCGGCTGAAAATCAAGAGATCATCAATAAAAACAATTACACACCTGTTTAATAAAAGGCGCAATGTCTTATTGATCATACGCATGCTGATACCAGGCGCATTGCAATAGCCAAACGGCATGACCAGCCACTCAAACGTGCCGTACCTTGTTATGAAAGCAGTCTTCTCCTCGTTGCCCTCGGCCACCCGGATCTGATGGAAGTACTGTCTCAAGTCGAGAGATGAGAAGTACTTGGCCCCATGTAGGTGGAAAATCAAGTCATCCAGATCCGGCAGGGGATATCTGTCCCTCACACAGATCTTGTTCAGCTACATGTAATCAATACACATACGCTGAGTGCCATCAGCCTTCATGATAAAAAGGGCAGGGGCAGCAAACGGGGAGTTGGAAGGGCAGATCTGACCCTTGGCCAAGTACGACTCCAACTGTTTTTGAAGCTCATCGAGCTACCCGTAGGTGAGCCTATACGGAGCTCGAGCAGGGGGGCGGTGACCTGACTCGAGTTTAATGTGACACTCAACTTCCCTCTTGGGCGGGAGGGCGGGAATCTCATTCAGGAAGATGCTGAAATGCTTCTCCAGAACCTTTCTCATCCCCGGCCTCATTCCTTCCTCCTATACCTCCCTGCAGAAATCTGTGTAATCATCCGAATTGACCGGGTGATCGGGCGGGAAAGACGAGAGAGGCGGGGGCCTCTGTGTCTTAGCTCCTTGGATTCGGTTGATCTTCAGGGGGGAGAAAACGGAGGAAAGAGGTCGGACCTCAAGACGGTAGCACCAGAAGGTAGTAGATTCCTTCTTGGAAAGCCTACGGATCTCTCTGTGGGTCAGGGGCTCAGGCTCGGCCCCCAAAATATGGTAGACTTCCGAGTCATACAGTGTGAACTGCGACCCGGAGGGAGAACGATCTGCAGCGATGAAGAGAGACTTCGCTTCGAAATTGGGAAGGGGTTTGAAGGTCTCACAGAAGAACATCCCCAGGACCACATCATAATCTTTGTCCAGATCGAGTACAGTCATGGTTAGGGGGGCTGCGAAGTCCTGAATTCTCAGATCGATATCAAGCGCCTCCCATTGGACAGTAGTCGAGAGAGCCTGCGCACCATCGACACGGATACCCCCTTTGCACGTGGAGGGCTCCAAAGCGGACAAACGGAACTCCCCAGTCTCAACGACTCTCTTGTTTACATAAATGGAGTCCGCCTCTGGATCCCAAAGGGCACGGATCGGGATAATAAGTGATGCCATTCGCTGTGCCATGGAAGGTGATCAATTTCCCCCTCCTGCCTGTCCTGCCCCCGGTCGTAGAGTACATCCCTCTCGGGGGTGCATTCTGCTGCTGGCGCTGTGACCACTGAGGAGGGTTCTCCTGGAACTGCGGTGATGGGTACAGTCCAGGGGGCGCCAGGGGGAGGCGTAAGCCCCTGCGGGATGACTAGATTCCCCCACTGCCCCTGCACTGAACCGCTGTAGTGCTGCTGCACCCCACTCTGTAGGTTGTGCATGCGTCCTTGACCTCCGTAGAAATTTTTCTGACCCCCGTGACCCCTAGGACCCTGTTGTTGCTGTTACTGCTTGCGGTTCCTGCACTGGCGTGCAGAGTGTCCCACCGCGTGACAATTGAAGCACCTATTCTCATGAATGTGCCTCTTGATCTCATTTTGGGAAAGGGAATAA
Organism: Chromera velia; assembly: GCA_018398765.1. NCBI lineage: Eukaryota > Chromeraceae > Chromera > Chromera velia. Next base: position 6,306 of record JAHBMJ010003179.1, read on the forward strand.
ATTTGGGAGATTCGGTTGAGATCCATCGGGACGGGCCCATCGTTCGATAATATAATCATTGGGACTGAGGTTGCAAAGGCGGGTGCGAATCACTACGCCCGTCTCTGCCCTGGCTCCCGTAGTCTTTCTTTCTCTCCCCACTCAACAGCTGCTCGGCCTCCTCTGCATCCTTCATCGCAGTATCAAGACTGTCAGGCTTCCTTCTCCTCACTTCCTTCCTCACCTCATCCGGAAGGCCCCGAATGTAGTCGTACATCAAATCGATCTCACTCACATCAACGATTCCTTCTGCAATATCGTTGAATCGGACAGAGTACTTGTGAACCCCCTCATTGCCTTGACAACGGATGTTCCGGACTTCCCCTCTCAAGTCTGTCTGTTTGTTAGGATCAGGAAAACGCTCGGACAGACTGGTGAAGAGATCTTCTACGTTGACAAAAGGAGAGGCGGACCTCTGTGTCTTGTTATACCATTGCTTGAGGAATCGGGAGAAGTATTGATGCACAGACCCCAACTGCTTTAACACCTGAATATCTGAGAGCTGTATGTATTCCCTCATATCCGCAACCCAACCTTCGAGCAACTTCCGGTCCCCATGAAACACTGGTAGCTCTTTCGCCTTGAAGTTTGACCGCTGGGGAGGCGGAGAAGTTCGCCGTTGATTCATCCGCTGCTGCTGCTGCTGTTCTGGTGTCTGCTGCTGCTATTCATGGATTGGGCCCCCGTCGGTGGCTGCTTATTGCTGCTGTGCTCCCAGAGCGTCCATCTGTTGTTGCTGAAGTTGTTGCGTCTGCTGTACCTGGATCATCTGTTGCTACATGAATTGCTGCCCCTCCAGCAATTGCTGTAGAACCTGCTCCATCAAGAGAGAGTCTTGGGAGAAGAAAAGAATTTACTTGCCAAGAAAGAAGATGACTGTTACAGTATTGGACTGAGCAACAAAGGCCCTGGCGAGATCAAGCAGGCTCTGTTGCTACCACGTAAGGAGGTAACTCCTCTTCTCCTAAGTGAGTGCACTTAGTTCAGTTAGATCTCTACTACGGAAAGTCTGTCAGTTCAAGGTTCACTTCCAAACTGCTTCTAAAAGCTTTGCAAGCAAGTGTTGTTTACTTAATCCAGGCTATACGCAGCTAATTCAATTAATTCCATTTTATTTCTATTTTATTTATTTCTCTTCTAATACAGACTGGCATGGCGCCGCCTCCATGAGCCTGCGTGCGTGTGTTAGTCTCTGAGCTGCGGGCGTCCCGTGCGGCGGCGGTGCGCGTTAATTCGGCTCACTCCAGGATTGGCCAGTCCCGTGGCTCGCCTCACTATGTTACGCACATTAAATTTAATGATTAAAAGAAAAGCTAGAATAGTAAAAACATGTATGTTAGTTCAGTTTATAGCCCCGGCGATGATGGTCCCGATCTGCAGTTGACTCAATTACTAAGAGTCCGACCATCTGAGTCATGCAATTCAATAAACTTCTAGATAGACTTAATATTGTTTATATTTCAAAGTTGGGGTAGCAATTAAAAGAAATCCTCAAAACTTTTTTTGAAATACGTTTTTTACTTAGGCTTTCAAAGTTGTGTGACTTGTGTCAAAGTTATAGTCAAACATAGTCAAACACTAAGTCAAACACTAGCTAGGTCAAACAATTGTACTTTGGATCTTATAAATAAATGCATAAGAGCTGTTCCACAGATTTCCACAGTTTCAGTGCGTGTACCTAGGCGTCTACTATACTACTAGTCAGTGTACAACTTGAACTATTAATTGTTTTTATATTATTAAATTTTATTGAGTGATAGTTTATCAAGTTTATATTCTTTTTCTATGTTCATGTATGCGATAAGCCAGGCAAAAAGTTTTAATCTGACCTCGCGCTATTATTAAAGTTTCAATAGCTGACGTACGTCAAAGATATAAATAAAAAGGCTAATAATAAGTTCAATGTTTTGAATAACATGTTTACTGGAAAATTTAGTAACATCTGGACTATTACTTAACTACATGGTATATGAAGGTGAGTAAGCTGTTCTGGAGAGAATCAAATCCACTCTGGAGTCCATTATGAAGACAGGTTGGTATGTTTTTGTGTCCGCATCTAGGTCCGCATGCATGCGGGGGTCGAAAAAGAAGGACTGCAATCTACTTGCGAGGTGGAAAGACCACGAATGTTGCACCCGTCCAAACAGACTGCAGATCTGCCCTTCTCAGTCGAACAACCAGATTGCACACGAACGAATGTAGAGAGTCCCACCCCTTGTCCCCTCCCTTGCAACCGCCGTCTCTGTTCGATCCACTCCTCATTTCAATCCCTCCCCTCCATCCCTCCTACATCAGCAGGAACAGGACAAGGTGAAGCCACGCTCTACACAGTGACTTCAGCTGCCGGGCAGACAGGGAGGGCGTCCCGATCGACCCAGAAGGCAGCTAGGAAGGAGGACCTTCATCTTCTTTCTGCATGATTGAGTTTGTTTTTCCTTCCGCAACCCTCCGAAGCCCTTTCTCCATCCACCGAGAGAGAAGCCAGTTCGTCTGTTTCACCCACCAGAGAAAGGGAGAGAGGGACCTACGTCCAGTCTTCCGTCTGCAGGTGGACAAAGAGAGAGGGAGGAGGAAGAGAACGAAGAAGGATTCTGTTGAACATCGAGGTTTGAAATACAACGCACGCACATGACCGTCTACATGTTCATCGAGGCGAGGATATGCGTGAATGTGCGTGCGTGCACACACAGATATACATGGAAGTGTATGTGTTTGAGCTGTGAGGAAGAGAGAGAGAGCGCGCACGCGAGCAAGAGAGAGAGAGCGCGCACGCGAGCAAGAGAGACAGACAGAGCAAAAACATACTGATAGAAAGAAGAAAAGAAACAGGCAGAAAGACACTCGGACCATATGACTTGTTATCTTTTCCTTTCAAAGACAAACAGACAGACAATGTCGTGCTCCCTTTCTTTTGTGACATGCCTCTTGTCTGTCTTTGTTTCGTCTCTCCTGTGCTTCGTCCTTCTCTCCTGAATCCCTGGCACCCTTTCTTTCTTTCTTTCTTTCTTTCTTTTTTTCTTCCGTCTTTCATTATTGTATTCTTTGACGCACGATCTGGGGCCTTCTTTCCTATGGCGCGAAAAGGAAGCGTACCGGAGAGACTCTGTCTGTCTTTCTGTTCCCTCCCTCTCTTCTTTTTGATGGACAAGCAGGTAGATGGTCAAATCTGAACCCAGACCATCATAAGGCAGACATCTTCAGCAAGTCCACTCAGAGCACACGCAGACCAAACCGCTCACACATTCATGCATTTACCCAGGAATGATACACATCGTTCAGTCGGCACAAAGAAAACAGCAGAACAAAAGAGGGTGCACCGCGACGAAATCGAATCAGTCCGAGACTTCCTTTCCCGCCTTCTCTTGATGCCCTGTTCGTCACTTTCCCGCCCCTTCCTATGAATGTCTTCATACTCTCTTTCCACTCCTTTCCTTCTCTTCTCTTCTTTTCGCACCTCTCATCCCGTTCCCTCGATCCTTTCTTTTTGATTCTCCTCCATCCCTTCTCCTTCCTCTTCTCCCTTTCCCATATGATTCCTTCCTTCCATCCTTTTCTCCTTTACCGTACTGGCCATTCATTCACCCAGGCGATCGAAAAACGACAAAGAGGAAGCCCCATGTAAGTAAGGAGAGAAAAGAGAGAGAAGCCGGCACACTCGTTCGTTCCATCACTCACCGAAAAGAAAATAAAAGAAAAGAAAAATTCTCTCTCGCTCAACAGCCTGTCGTGAGATCATCAGCTCCTCTTCCTATTCACCCACCTTCCCCTGCCTCCCTCCAACGCACACAGACAGACAGACCTCCCACTCCAAAAATGTGCATACGGTATGTGCGGAGAGATGCACAAAGACCGACTCTGCTGCTTTCTGATTCCTCAAAAGGCCATCCCCGCGCAGGACTCGCAGCAGCGTCCCTCCTCGAGAGTCGGGCTGACACAGAGGCCGTTCTTCGGGCAGATCACGTTGTTGCACTCGGGAAGGGGGGCTGCACATATGCACACACAAACACACACACGCACGCACGCACACACACACACACACACACACAGGGAGAGAGAGAGGGAGGGAGGGAGAAAGAGAGAGAGGGAGGGAGAAAGAGAGGGAGGGAGGGAGGGAGGGAGGGAGAAAGAAAGAAAGAAAGAAAGAAAGAAAGAAAGAAAAAAGAAAGAAAGAAAAAAGAAAGAAAGAAAGAAAAAAAAAAAAAAGAAAAAAAAAAAGAAAGAAAGAAAGAAAGAAAGAAAGAAAGAAAAAAGAGAGGAAGGAAAGAGGAGAGGGCGTTTCATGGATGGAATTGGCCGAAGGAAGCAAACAAACAAGGATGGAAGAAAGTTAGGACAACTCACACCCTTCTGTTTTCTCTCTCACACCTCTTTCGTTGTCTCTACAGCCAGAAGTAGAGGATAACAAGCTGAGCAAGCTGTTTGGCGCGAAGAGGCTCGGGAAAAGAGGGGGGGGGATAACGACAGGCACAAACAAAAACAGTGGGAGAGATATGGACACAGAATCACAGGAGACCTTACAAACAAAAACAACTAAGTACCTCCACCGGGAGAGTTAGACAGAAAGAAAAAGAGAAAGGCCCACCCACCTCCGCGATCAGGACCCTCAGTGTGAGTGGGGCCGTGGACAATGCGCTGATAGGCGATATCGGAGTGCCTGCACGCACAGGGCCCCATAGTGAAGGGACAGCAAGACAAGGGAGACAGAGCAGACGAAAGGAAGGTGGAAGATTCAAGCACCCGAATGCCCCTACACAGACAGGCAGACTTCAGAAGACCTGCGTGGTAAGTCTACGTAGCTCTCTCTCTCTCTCTCTTCTTTCCGTGTGTGTGTGTGTGTGTGTGTGTGTGTGTGTGCGTGCGTGTGTGTGTGTGTGTGTGTGTGTGTGTGTGTGTAAAGGGAAGGGTCGCCGTACAAAAGCGGGGCAAACCAACGAATCCACACACCCATCAATCAAACGAGCCATCGCCCCACCCAGGGACCGACCAGCAGAGGGGACAGCACTGCCCCTCCTTCGTTATGAGTTCACCAGGAGCATGGCATTCCAGGTCTCCGCACTTGATGCCTGAGCACTCCATCGGTTTTTGCGCCTTCTTGTTGGCGGTCAGTCCGGAGACGACCTGCAGGTGCAGGATTGCGGAGGAGACAGATGTGCACAGGAACGGATCAACGGAGGGCAAGGGGGAAGGCAGGGAGGAAACTCCAGTCAGAAGAACGACATGTCAAAAAGGAGGAAGAAGCCTGCGTGTTTCTCAAGAGCGGACTTCCAGGAGCGAAACAAATCAATAAACGGGAGCAACGAGACCGGCCATGAAAAATTGTCTCTCAAAAAAGCGCCCCAAAAGGAACAAGGACGAGTACACGAAAAGCGGAAAACGAAATCAAACAGATGTGACTGGAAAAGAGACAAGTAGACTCTCTGAGCAGTGGCATGGATGCCCTGGAGAAGACAAGAAAGTAAACACTAAAGGAGGAGAAAGAGACGAAAGGGGAAGGAAATGTATCTTTTGGAGACGGCACTATGCAGCTCTTTTTTTCAGAAGAAGAACAAACAGCAGATGAGGAGTAAACAAAAGTGCAGGCACAGTCGGAGCTCATCAACATGGCTGACCGCGAGACCGACGACAAGGAGAGAGACTGCGAACTTCATTCTGTTTTGGTTTAATGCGTCGTTACTCGAGCGGCCTCAGAGGTGAAGTGTTTTTGCAGGGTTGAGCTTCTGTGATCAGTCAGTGATTCGGTCAACTTTTCCGCTTTTTCGTTTACTTCGACATGTGAAAGGTGGTGAACTCTCTACTCTTGCCTACTGCAGGGAAGGAATATGAAGGAATTAAGGAGAGATGAGAGAATTTTTGATAGAAAAAAGGATTTTTAATTGAGACGGGATTTTGCAATTGTATAATATCGTATTTGTATCGTGCGTGCATGATCGTGCATGCATGCATGGGCTTTTAAACAAGTTCGGACGCGCCCCGGCCTTGAGGGCTGTGGCGCGCGGAGGGCGCGCTGGAAGCGCACTGTTCGGGTTTGTGAGAGCATCAGCACCATGTCCGGCCATCATGGGAAGAGCAACTTAGTTTGTTATGTCATGTTATGTCATCCACTGAGCTGCAATTCCAGCGTCATTTATGCAAATCTTTATGCACACATAGTATATAATATGCACATAGCAGTATAAGAACAGGTGTGGACAACCATATTATGAAAAATTATGAAAAATTATGAACAATAATAGTTCTAAAGTATTCTAAATTAAGATAGC
>JAHBMJ010003180.1:0-12597 GCA_018398765.1 Chromera velia
TTGACGCAATGTGATTTCTGCCCAGTGCCCTGAATGTCAAAGTGATGAAATTCAAACAAGCGCGGGTAAACGGCGGGAGTAACTATGACTCTCTTAAGGTAGCCAAATGCCTCGTCATCTAATTAGTGACGCGCATGAATGGATTAACGAGATTCCTACTGTCCCTATCTACTATCTAGCGAAACCACAGCCAAGGGAACGGGCTTGGACTAATCAGCGGGGAAAGAAGACCCTGTTGAGCTTGACTCTAGTCCGACTTTGTGAAATGACCTAAGAGGTGTAGCCTAAGTGGGAGATCCGTCGAGCCTGAAAAACCACTACTTTTAGCGTCATTTTACTTATTCCGTGAAGTTGAAGCTGTCACTTGTGACAGTTTTGGTGTTAAAGCTCTTCGCGAGCCGATCAATGCGGAAGACATAGTCAGGTGGGGAGTTTGGCTGGGGCGGCACATCTGTTAAACAACAACGCAGGTGTCCTAAGGCGAGCTCAATGAGAACAGAAATCTCTTGTAGACTAAAAGGGGAAAAGCTCGCTTGATTTTGATTTTCAGTACGAATACAAACTGTGAAAGCATGGCCTATCGATCCTTTAGGTCTGAGAAACTTTCAGCTAGAGGTGTCAGAAAAGTTACCACAGGGATAACTGGCTTGTGGCAGCCAAGCGTTCATAGCGACGTTGCTTTTTGATCCTTCGATGTCGGCTCTTCCTATCATTGAGACGCAGAAGTCTCAAAGTGTCGGATTGTTCACCCGCCAATAGGGAACGTGAGCTGGGTTTAGACCGTCGTGAGACAGGTTAGTTTTACCCTACTGATGATGATGCTGTAACAGTAATCGAACTTAGTACGAGAGGAACAGTTCGTTCGGATAGTTGGTTAATGCAGCTGACTGAAAAGTCAGTGCTGCGACGCTACCATCCGTTGGATAATGACTGAACGCCTCTAAGTCAAAACCCATACTGACATGCAGTGTGACTCACCGGACAACAGACTTGCCGCAAACGATATTTGTTGGTTGCAGCACGCAGCTTTCTTTGTGTGTGTTGTTCGATGCATTCCTTGTAGACGACTTGGATACACTCAGGTATTGTAAGTGCTGAGAGTAGGCCTTGTCCTACGATCTACTGAGATTTATCCTGAAGTTTTTTGTGCATAGGATGAACGAAACTAGGGTCGAACGAGGTTCGAGGGTTCCTGAGCTTTTTGTGCGTTGCAGGCAGGACACTGCGGTGGAAGGTTATGTTCTTGTTTGTTCTGGGGTTTATTGCGGTGGAAGGTTATGTTCTTGTTTGTTCTGGGGTTTATAGTTGTTCACGAGCTCACATAAATTGTAAACTAAATGTACGAAGACGTCAAATAACACCATGCGTGGTGGTGTAAGTGCAGCTGAGGGTAGGCCTCGTCCTGCGATCTACTGAAGTTTTTCATGTATGGTTAAAGAGAAACTAGGGTTGAAATATATGCGGGGGTTTCTATTTCTGACACTTGAATGACACGCCGAGCTTTCATTACTGCCGCCGGCTGCCATTTCTATTTGCGCTTTCAGAAAACAGGTTTGCCGTACGTGTTGGAGCCAAAAAAATATTTTTATTTCCACATGATCAAGAACTAGGGCTAAGTGACTCCTCCAAAACTTCGTAGAACGTTTCACCATGCCATCGTGTTTCACTTAGTTTAGTAAAATTCTGAATGGAGGTGTGACTGTGTCACTACTGCATAGCCGGACCACAGTGATCCGCGCGTATACAGCGGAGACGTGTAGATTAATTTAGTCAGTGGTTGGATACGCGAGTAACACCTGTTTGCCGCACTTGCATGGAATAGACAGAGAGTGTAAGCAGAATACGGGGCTTAGAACTCTCAACACTAACGATGTGCATTCAGAGTTCATAGACTATAAGAGTTTGACCTAGAGAAGTTCGTACATTGTTCCTTCGATCAAGCCAGTCCAACGATCGTTAGCGATCGTTAGCTAATTCAAATACATGCGGATCGATGTCACTTTATTCAGTCCTGTGCCAGGCCACACTTATTAAAGTCCGCGCGCGCATCGCCGCGGCGCTGCTGGCCTCGCGACTCCGCCACTCCACGGGCCCGTCGCGTACTCGCCACTCGTAGCCAGCCTACACCTGCCCGCTGCTTCGAAACCGACGTCTACGCTCGGTTCCAGTACCTGCACACATCCGTAACTAATCGACCTCGTGGCATTGATTGATAACATGTACCTGCATACTTCATCGAACCATAAATGAACGAAGCAAGTCAGAATGCAGAGTCCGACACTCACACTGCCACCCTCCATATATGTATGATGCAGGATAGATTTGTTTTCTTCCTCGAATCACTTACCAGGGAATTTCATCTTCCCAAAACTCACACACACGCATTCCACTCCACAAACCTCTTAGTTCTGCCCATACTGATTTCACCTCTCTACTTCTTAATTGCCACCTACACCTGCCCATTGCTTGCTTCTCTTTCTCTTGCTGTCTCTTCTTTTTTTTGAAGGCATACAATGCCTCCTTTGCATGTGTCAGGTTGACAGCAGGCTCCTATGATGTATTCTCTTTACTTTCTCCTTTCTACCACACCAGGTAGTGCGCCTATTTGTCTATCTTTCTATGGTCGAGAATCGCTTTTACTTCATACTTAATCTCTTTTGATGCAGGCAACCGAACAGCAGGTAGAGGATCATCCTTCCTTCTCTCATACTTCTTCAGGTATGATACATTAATCACATTGTGACCCTTCATTCCTGCAGGGAATATGAGCTTATACGCGTTGCTCCCCACCTTTCTCTCTACCTCGAATGGTCCATAAAATACAGGCTCAAGCTTCCCACTTGGCTTCCTGCTTCCCTTAAAATATGCATTGCGTACAAGCAAAAAATCCCCTAGAGCAAATAAAACCTCTTGTCTGTGTGGATCTACTTGTCGAGCTGCTTATTCTCTTACTTGCTCAAGTCTCTCCTTTGCTCTCATAATTTCTGCCTCTCTGCGATCTGCAAAGTCTGCTACTGGCAGACAGAATGACTTAGAACGCACAGAGACAGAAGGCAGGCGAATCAGGTCACGTCCGTATAGAAAACAAAAAGGAGACATGCCTATGGCTGGATGCACCGAATCACGATATGCAAACTGACAAGAACACAACCACTTTGGCCAGTCTGTTTGAATCAGACAGTGATGCTCGTTTACGAAACAACGCAATATCTGTTCGATGGTCTGGTTGTCTTTCTCTGTCTCCCTATCTGACTGTGGGTGTCCTCTTATGCTCATATTCAATTTTGTGCCCCACAGTTGAGCGAGTTCCTTCCAAAATGCAGAGAGAAAATGAGGATCACGGTCACTGACCACTGATTGGGGCATCCCGTACTCGCAAACAATCCTCTCAAAGACCACCTCGGCTGTCTCTTCCGCTGTAATCTCTTGTGAAACTGTAGTAAAGAAAGGAGTTTTGGAGAGGTGATCAACTACAGAGAGGATTCCATCTATCTCTTCTCCTTTAAACACCACCCTCGGGAGTCTAAATACAAAATCAAGAGAAATAGACTAAAAAGAAAATTTAGGAATAGACAGAGGTTGGAGCAATCCATACTGCTTCTCAGTCGGCCTCTTTGCTCTTTGACAGGCATCACACTTTCTAACATACTGAACAACCGATGCATATATATATAGTAAATAGAAACTCCCTGCCAGTTTTAAATATATTTTTTCTGCCCTTAAATGCCCCCCTGCGGCCGTATTATAATGTTCATAGATGAGGTTTCTTTGTAGTCTCTCTGTTGGAATGGCCAGTCTGTCATTGAAATAGGGCAGTCCGTCTTCCATCTGAAACTTCGGAAGAATCAGCCGCTAGATCAGCCGCAAATGTCGAGGACCAGGCACCTCTTTCTCAAGGTCTTTGTCAGGCTCTTCAATTTGGAGCTTTGCTTCAAGCACTTCCTTCACCTCCGTCCAGAATTTCTCTTCTTCATATCCTTTCCTTATCCTTTCCAGTAATTCCTCATCCGGCTACACTCTTGATTCCATTCGCAACAATTGACACACTTCTTTTCTTTTTTTATCTTTTTCTTTTTTCTCAGCGTTCACCCTAGGGCACCTGCTCAGCGCATCTGCCATATGATTCCGAGCACCGGGTATGTACCTTGGAGTGATCCCGATTTCGTCGAACATACTGACAAATCTGTGTATACGTGGAGACATTAAGGTACGGTCAGCGAACACATTCATATATTTGAGAGACTTATGATCTGACCACACCTTCATTGTGTGACTAACGTATGCCCTCCACGATTTAACCGCAAACACGCAGGAAAGAAATTCTTTATCTCTGATCGGATACTTGAGCTCTGCTTGTGTCATTCTACGTGATGCGAATGCACACGGATGGAGCCAGCCGATCTTAGGATCTTCCTGCATGAGCGCGGCAGTGAGCGTTTCTGTCGATTCGCATGTATCCACAAAAATTTCGAAGGGACGTGCAGGGTTAGGAATATAGAGTTCGACAGTATTTTTCACTGCTTGTTTTACTGCTTCAAAGCTTTCTTCCTCTTTCTTCCCCCACTCAAACGATTTGTTTCCCTTCAGCAATACATACAAAGGGCCTGCTTTCTCACTGAAGCGAGGAATAAACCGTCTCACCCAATTTGTAAACCCCAAAAGTGAAAGCACTTCATTTCTGTTCTTGGGAGTAGGCCACTTACTGACTTGGTCTGTCTTGCTCTGCTCGGGCCGCACTCCGGTCCTGGAGATCTTCAGCCCAAGAAATGTTACTTCAGTCTGCATGAAATAGCATTTTGACAATTTTGCATACAATTTATTTTCACTCAACAAAGGCAAAACAATTCTGATGTGTCTCTTGTGCTCTTCTCTTGTACGTGAATAAATCAGAATGTCATCCAGAAAAACCGAAACAAAACGGTCAAGACAAGAGCGAAGAGCAAATTAAATCAACCTCATCGCTGTAGGAGGCGCGTTTATCAACCCAAAAGAAACAACCAGCCACTCAAAAAAACCATAGCGTGTAGTGAAAGCTGTTTTTGGGATGTCTTCTTCTCTGATCCTCATTAAATTTTGGTGATAATACTGCCTGAGGTCCAGTGTCATAAAGAACTAGGCCCTATGCAATCGATCAATCAACTCTTACGGGTGAGGGAGAGAATGTTTGTCTTTGATAGTGATATGATTCAAGCCAGTGTAGTCATAACACATTCTCATTGAGCCATCTTTCTTTTGTACAAAAAGAATAAGCACAGCATAAGGAGAAGCAGACAGTCGGATGAATCTTTGTTCAAAGTATATATCTATCTGTCTCCTCAGCTCATCTGTCTCTCCCACTGACAGCCGATAAGGCGAACGGGCAGGAGGTGAATGACCGGGCTGAAGTTCGATTTTGAAATCCAAATGAGGACCTGGTCCTCTTGACGGTGGCAGATGAGAGAGATGATTAGGAAAAAGAGACGCATGATCTACTACAATTCTTTTTATATCCTGAGGAACATCTGCATCTGGTCGAGAGAGAAAAACACGCACGTCCGATAAATCAGGGGCCGACCGAGCAGGATGATCAGACGGAAGAGAAGAAAGAAGTCAGAAGAAAGAAAATCAGAACCCACGTTCCCTCCATGATCATTCATTCTCCCCTTTCCTTTTCCCTCACTCATTTCAGTTGCATACACGAAGCACTCCTGTTTTCCTTCTCCTGCAGGCCAGTGTGCCGTCTCCATTCTCACGATATGGCAGAGAGCACCTTTTCGAATTGCTCGTTTGGCCTACGCAGAAGAAAGGACAGGAGGGCAAGATCAATTCTCTTCACATACACCCCCCCGAATAATGACTTCCTGGCCGTTAAAGAAGAAACGAAGAGAACGAGACCAATGACCAAGTTCTGGTTGGTGGACGTCACTCCATTTTCTTCCCAAGATGACATCATAGTCGTCCAGGTCAGCCAGCAATACACCGACTGTCTCTCGATACCCTTAAATACGAAGGGGAACAGAAGGTGCATATTACTCACTGACCTCTCGTCCTCTGGGCTCCTTTATGGCCACCCTACATCTCATCGGGGTCCCAAACCTGCAAATATACAACTGACGTAGGTGTGCAAACTTGCTATCAATAAAAATATCATCAGCTCCAATGTCATACAAAACTCTGACTGGAACACCCGCGACAGTACCGTGATAGACAAAATCAGCCTCAAACAAATCATCCTTATCATCCTCTTCTTCACTCAATTCTTCATCTGTTCTCTGCCTTTTATCTTCCTCAACTTCATAATGTACCGTCAGGTCGGGTTCGACCACGGTCTCGTCATTCTCGTTTCGGCCTCTGATCGTCCTCACCCCAGCTACCCGTCTCGATCCAGCCTTGCGCGCTGGTTGATGTTCACTTGGCTGAGGTTGAGGCGATCCGCTGAAGGAGGGAGACCATGCACGTCTTCTGTCACCGGAGCTAAAGCCTCTTCCAGGTAACATGGGTGAACTTGGACTGTCACCTCTCTGTCCAGACCTCCCTCTCCCCCCTGTAGGTTGAGTGACTTGATTGATGGGATACGGGAAGGGAAGGGATGGGTAAGGAGGAGGTGGCCAGGGGTACCCAGGCATTGCCCCAAAACCTAGGACGAAAAAAGCAAATCCTGGAGATGCCCTGGGCGGCCACGGAGATCTGGATTGAGATGTCATTTGAATGGTCCGCATGTATGGAGGAAGTTGAGGTCCATTCCTACACGTGGCCATCATATGGGTGTTCTCCCCACATAGAAGACACCGATTCAGTCTCTCCCTGCTCTCCCACACCATCTGTGGAATCGATGGGTGTCGGGGTGGAAGTCTTCTTAAAGGTCGCACCCCAACGTCACACAATTCTATGGGAGCTAGTCCTATGAGATCAATCACCGGACTCAGATTAGACGGGGGTCCTCGCGACCAACGGCTTCAAGAGCGCGAACTGGCCTGCTTGAGCCAGATTTCACTGTCCAACGCCTTCTCTATTACTTCATCTAATGTTGCTGGCTTCATCCTGTCAGTCTCATACATAATGTTGGGCGGCAAACCCTCAATATAGTCCTCTATGAGATCCTCCTCACTTGCATTTAACAAAGTGGACTCCAAAGTAGGACTTAGTGGAATTCAAAGTAACTTTTAAATTTACTATATTCTACCTTCATTCTAAAGTAAAACTAGGTTACTTAAAGCAATCTAAAGTTTTTTAAAATTGTTACTTCTGTGCAAATCTGCTCAAATGTGCTCAAAAGACTGGTTGATTAGCTAGGGAAAAATTATAATCACCACGGCACGTGGAAGTTAGTGAATGTTACCTGCAAAGAAATACACAGGCACAACACTAATGGATACGCTCAAAAGCAACGTTTAGCACCGCTAATCAAGTATAAAGAATTGTTTTTTCTAAAAGAGAAACAGTGCAGGAAGGAGGTCTTCACAGCTAGGCTGGTCAGACTGGATAGGAGGTGGTCAGCAGGGGTTGGAGAGAACAGAGCACAGAGACAACATAATTCTTTTTACAAAAAAGTCATACTACACGGCGCAAAAGCTTGCAAATCGTTCTGCGTGTGTCAATGAGAAACTGTGAAAAAGAAGGACAGGTCCGTAGGTAGATTCAGATGTTTAGAGGGAGACCAGTACGGAGTGTCACAAATGAGAAAGGATGAGCGAGTAAGTAGCACTTGCATCGAGATAGTATAGACCGCTTTAAAAGACTGATACACACGGAGCAAGTGAAAGACATTCAAATGTATAAAAGCTGAGCGATTGGTCTGGGTGGAAAAATGTCTGGCACGACTGAAAGCTGTGCAAAGCTTCAGAAGAGGCGGTCAAAAAATGGAGGCTCCAGCAGACTCTCCATCGACCCTCTCTCAGTGACCTCCCTTGTGCGTTTCTGTCAAGCTCCTAGCAAAACAAAGAAGCTGGATACTAAGCAAATCATCATACAAAGCGAGAGAGCAAGCCGGGCTTCCTTAACTGACCTGCAGGTGTCCCCAAGTCTCCGCTCACCAACACCTGCAAACATGGAGGGACGGGTGTTTACGCTTTGTGCAGTTAAAAAAGCACTTCTGTCCAGCTTATTCTACACGCACAAGGTCCCAAGGACAAAACCAAGAGCTTAAAAAGCAGCGGGTCCGGACAGGCTGACCTGGGGGTTGACCGCGGGGCTCCCAAAACTGTTGACCTGCAAGGAAAGAGTAAGGAGAGCGATGAGGACAGCAGTACTTTAATACCTAGATAAAGCCGGCAGCCCTTCCCCGCTTGAACAGGAGGAGCAGCAGCAAGCAAAAAGATGTTGAAAACAAGACTAAGACGGCTGATATCCACTGGACCCACCTCCAAGCTCCACTTTGTGCTGACCCGAGGTGAGCCAGCAACAGCCATCTCCTCCAGAGCCCCAAAAGTGCACTCCCGAAAAAAAAGTCAAAACCAAGAAAACGCTCTGTCAGACAATGTCATCTTTTAAAACTGTCAGAAAACATCTGACAGAGCGCTTTTTGTGGTAATATTTATATGGAAAAAGTTTGTTTGCTCAGAGGTTCCGGACTCTGCAGTTTTGAACCTGTGGATCTTCAAGATGGACAAGAGACTTCAGACCCGATTATTGGCTAATAGAGGCAAAGTCGGCTGCGTGCATCGAAGGAGCAGGGTGCTGCCACCCCCTCTGGCCCCGTGGTGGCGCCTCCGGGACCCACGTTAAGCCCATGTCTGGACCTGGCAGCAGGGGGGTTTGACCCCCCTTATCCAAGGTTCAGAAGTGCGGACTTCTGAAACAGTTAGGGAAGGTGTTCTATAACTGTTTTGGGTCACGGACCTCGAGTTAGGTCGGACACCCCCCCCCCCTCGAGGTTCAGAAGTCCACACTTCTGAACCTTGGGCAAGGGGGGTCAAACCCCACCGCCGCCAGGTCCAGATATGGGCTAATCGTAGGTCCGGGAGGCACCGCCACAGGGCTAGAGCCTGGCCCAGAGGGGTTGGTGGCACCCTGCCCCTTCGACGTATGCAGCCGACTTTGCTTCTGTCAGCCAATAATCGGGTCTGAAGTCTCTTGTCCATCTTGAAGGTCCACAGGTTCAAAACTGCAGAGTCCTGAACCTCTGAGCAAACGGACTTTTCCCACATAGATGTTACGACAAAAAGCGCTCTATCAGATGTCTTTTGATGGTTTAAGACGATATTTGACAGAGCGTTTTCTCGGTTTTGACTTTTTTTTTTTGAGTGCACTTTTAGGGCTCTGGAAGAGACGGCTATAACAACAGTTGCTCGGTCATCTCGGGTCGGCACGAAGTGGAGCTTGGAGGTGGGTCCAGTAGACACCAACCGTCTTAGTCTTGTTTCCAACGTCTTCCTGCTTGCTGCTTCTCCTCCTGTTTAAGCGGGGAAGGGCTGCTGGCCTTATCTAGGTGTTAAAGTACTGCTACCCTCATCGCTCTCCTTACTCTTTCCTTGCAGGTCACAGTCTTGAGAGCCCCGCGGTCAACCCCCAGGTCAGCCTGTCCAGACCCGCTGCTTCTTAGGCTCTTGGTCTTTTCCACCCTCACAACTCTCTTTCCTGACTCTCTTTCAGGATTACCTCCGTCTCGGGGCGAGGGGCTGGATTTCAAGATCGATTTAGAACCCGGCCACCCACCCCCAGCTCGCCCACCTTACCGTCTTTCTCTTAGTGAGTTGGATAAGCTGAGAAAACAGGTGGATACATATTTGAAACAGGGATTCATTTGCCCATCATGCTCTCCGTATGCAGCTCCAGTGTTGTTTGTACAGAAGAAAAACGGAAGCATGAGGATGTGTTGTGATTACACAGGACTGAACAGAATTACAATCAAAGACAAACACCCACTCCCTCACCCACAAGACCTCATTGATCGGCTGTATGGGGCAAAATTCTTCACTGCACTGGATTTCAGACAGTACTACCATCAAATGAGAGTAAGGGAGGGAGACATCCAGAAAACAGCATTCATGACACGGTATGGAAATTTTGAGTGGTTGGTTGTCTCTTTTGGGTTAACAAACGCTCCACCGGCAGCAATGAGACTCATTCAGTATATATTGCGTGAGTGTTTGGATCGATACGTGTCGGTTTTCATTGACGATATTTTGATTTATTCGCGGACAAGAGAAGAGCATGTAAGGCATATGTTTCGGGTTTTGTTTTTGTTGAGACAAGCGAAATTGTTCGTAAAGCTTTCGAAATGTCATTTTTTTCAAAGAGAGGTTGTTTTTCTTGGATTGAAGATTTCAGAAAAGGGAGTGAGGCCAGAGAGAAGTAAAATAGAGGAAATTGAGAACTGGCCTGTACCAAAGAGCACGAGTGAATTACATTCTTTTCTCGGCTTGGCGTCGTGGATGAGAAGATTTATTTTCGAGTTCAGTAAGAAGGCTGCTCCAATGTATTGTTTACTGAAAAAGAAGGTGAAGTTTGAATAGAAAAAAGAGCAGTAAGCGAGCTTCGAGACAGTGAAAGAAGCCGTGAAGAAAGTGACGGAATTGTTTGTTCCCGAACTCACCCGCCCGTTTGAGCTCTTTGCAGATGCCTGCGAAAAGACCTCAATGCTCGCGGCGGTGTTGATGCAGAAGGACCCACAGGTCGGAATTCTGCGTCCGTATGCCTTCGCGTCAAGAACGATGAGCCCCGCAGAGAAGAACTATCATATCAAAAACAAAGAATTTTTAGCGTGTGTGTTTGCTGTAAAGATTTGGCGTCCGTATGTCTCTTGCACTACTCAAGTGTGGAGCGATCATGAATCTTTGAAAACGATCATGTCGACTGCTGATCGGATGCAAATGTCTCCACGCATACGTCGTTGGGTAATGTTGTTTGATCAGATTGGAATCGTTCCTCGCTAACTGACTGTACTGACAATTAAAACTTTTGTACTAGAAAGTGACTTTTAATTTTCTATGTATCACACTAAATTTTATATAAAAAACTAAGTCTTTAAAGCACTTAGAATGATTCTATTTATTATTTTTTACCTGCATGAAAGTATGAACAACTTTTAAAGATAAGGTTTAATGGGTTTGTGGTATGTATGTTGGAAATTGTTGGACGTGAGTGAGGTGAAAGAGTTATAGTATGTTGATATATCGGGGAGTGATTGCAGACTCTGCAGGCATGTAACAATGCGCAGTATAATACACAAACAAGCTAACTTTTACTTCTAATGGAATACGCCGAATTCGCACACTGATGTAAGGAGGGAGCATACAGCGGGCAACCCCCATGAAAGGTAAGAATGAATGTCCGCAAACAGATCTACCGATTTGACACCCACAGAAAGCAGTTCAACTAAACAAATGTTGAGCACTATGACCGTGCAAGAGGTAAATGCTTAGCTTCTGAAAGCCTGATCGATCGATGGCCTCTAGCCAGAGGGCCTTGCCCACGACCAGCCATCATAGCGTTCTTGTTTTTTCCGGGTGAGGCCCGGCACTGGCCACTGGGTCTTAGTCCACCCAGGAGCCCTACCTCCAAATTCTCATGCAAACAAGAGCTGCGCCTCACTCTCACAACTTCAAATCACTCGAGATTACCAGCCGTAATGCTTCCTCACGAAATGCAAGCACCGACAAACGGTCCTCCGAGAAAGGCTCAATCTGACCTGCAGCACAGATATGTAAAAATTCATAAAGTGGCTCACCTTCTGGCCACCCAGAGCTGGCCCCCTCATCCAGAAAGCCTTTCCAGCTCCTCATCTAGAGCTTGTTAGAGCGCACGCACGGAAGGGATTCAATGGAAGCTTTACTGGGGCAACTTCGTAAGCCCCTTTGCGTGGAGACGGGCCGTGCCTTTTGTGATGCAAAATCGAAATTGCCCTCTCAGGGCAACCAGTAGAGTGAATGTCATAAACCTAAGAAAAAGCAAAGAAGCCAATCCTCTGGGCTTTCGATAAAGCCTACTTTCATCGCTGGAGAGCAAGTCTGTGTGATGGGAGAGAGGCGGCACTAGGTCGTGCTCTGATTGACTTGAAACATTCGACGGAAAGCCGATTTTGGGAGCCGATTTTAGATTGGCCAACCATGTGATGGCCCCGGAAGGCAAGCTACGCGTTGTGGGCCAGGGCCCGGCCGGCTACTAAGGCCAAAAAGCACTTCCCGGCTGCGCGCTGACCCATCAAAAATTTGATTCAAAATGCCGATCTAAAAAATTCTCAGTCAGGTCTTCAGAAAGTTCTCCTCCAGTCAGAAAGTCAGGTCAACAGAATGGGCCTCTATCCACAAAATTTCGTTGTCAAGCATTCCATTAGATTATATTGGAAAGCTTGACAACGACGAAATCGTGTTCAGCTTGTTGTTCCAGAACCTCATTTTTGGAGGGGTTACAGATTCCGGAGTTTTTTCCCCCTCCGGTATCTGTGTTGGCTGGACACCTCTGGTTACTCGTGGGAGTGGTTGCCTCGGTGCAAAGGAGTTGTACAACAACTAGAAGGGTTGGCAGACTGGTTTGGACCGCTCAATCAGGTCAGTTCGTTTTGTATCGTTCCACCAGCAACAGGGGGGGGTGGACCCTCTCGCAGGGGTAAACAACTAGAAGGGTTGGCAGACTGGTTTGGACCGCTCAATCAGGTCAGTTCGTTTTGTATCGTTTTTT
>JAHBMJ010003181.1:0-12588 GCA_018398765.1 Chromera velia
TGACACACTGTTCAACATTTATGTTGAAAAGATGAAGTGTCACTGAGCCAACATGAGACGACAATGAAGCTCGACTTGAAAAGCAGAGAGCTGCATTGCGATGCATGCATGAGGCTTTGCACGAACATTTTCTGCGCGCGTTGCGTGGCCCTCAAAATGGAGCCGGTTAGGGACGCGTTGTGTGCACGGCGCGCCGGTGCATGTGCGCTCGCGGGCCTGCCCATGCATATCGCCGCGCAACCGGCCGCCTGGCGGCCACAGCCTTGCAGACCGCCTGGGGAAGGTCGAAAGTAAAGCCCCAGGCAGCCCGAAAGGGCTGCCTAGGGTCAGCCTAGGCAGTCATTTTCCAGGTTTAGACAGCATGAGCGGAGGGCCCAACATGAGTCCTGCGAGAACACACATATGCATGGAGAAAGACATAGACTCACACACAGATATACACACACAACCACGGATGCACGCTCACATCAGTACAAAATACAGGCACGGAGACAAGCAAACACAGGTACAAAATGCAAGCACAGACGCATGCACACACAGCTGTATCCAGTAAAGTGATGGTGCCCAGCTGCTCAGACGATTTGGCTGCCACGGCCACCAGTATGTCAGACTTTAGGCATGTGGAGGGAGCAAAGAAACCAAGAAAAAATTAGATGGTAAAGCATTCTGGACATCGATAAGCGAATGTATGCATGCTAATTAGCCATATTACATCATATTAATATTAATATATGTATATATATATATATATATATATACACACACACACAGAATTATTTAATAATAGTACGTATCGATATAACATTGATCACTGAGGCACGCGCAGGTCGATACGGCAAGTAACATCATTGACGCACGCCAGTCTATACGGCAAGTAACATCATATTGACGCACGCCAGCTTATGATAAGTAATATCACATTGATGCAGTGCCACGCCGCGGTTTATGGCAAGTAACATCATGTATTATTGACCTACCGAGCCCCGTGGTTTCGGCATGCATGCCTGCATGACACACACGAAAGAAAGAAAGAAAGAAAGAAAGACAGACAGACAGACAGAAAGAAAGAAAGAAACAAAGAAAAAAAATCTTAGAAAGAAAGAAAGAAAGAGGGAGAGGGAGAGAGAGAGGGAGAAGAAGAAAGGAAAAAATGAAGGAAGAAAGGAAGAAAGGAAGAAAAAAAGAAAGAAAGAAAGAAAGACGAAGGCAGGAAAGAAAGGAGGAAGGAAAGATGGAAGGAAGGAACAAAGAAAAAAAGAAAGAAAGAAAGAAAGAAAAAAAGAAAGAAAGATAGAAAGGGAGGGTAGGAGGAAGGCAGAAAGATAGAAAGGGAATCGAAGGAAAGGAAAGGAAAGAAAGGATAAAACGAAAGGAAAAAGGAAGGAAGCTCTTAAAAATGAAAGGGAAGAGAATATAAAGAAAGACAGAAAGAAAGAAAGTAGGGACGGAGGGCTTCCAAGAGAGGAATGTGTAGGGAGCTTCTCAGGGTCTCAGAGGAGGAAAAACCGCAAAATTGAGTGAGGGAGAAAGGCGGGGAGTAAGAAAGAAGAAGAAGGAGGGGGTTTTGGAGATGGGAGGAAATGGGGAAGGACGGGGGAATAGAACAAACAAAAACTAGAAAAAAAAAAACATACACAACATATTTTAATCGAAGTGTGCTTCTTTTTGTATCATTGCAGGCCAATCAACGTCTTCAATTTTACGGGAAGCGCCGCATAGCAGGGATTGCCAATAACTGTATGATGTGAGTGTGAGTCGAGGGGCAAGCGGATGCGAGTGCCTCGACCGGCCGCCGCAATCGGTGTTGCCGCCGCCATGATAAAAGAGTCAGTGCATGTGCGTGCGTCGTAGGACTGAGGTTGAAAGGGAGCACGCACGTCGTTATATGCATTTTAGCCACATAAATCACTAGTCGCGTTTCTATTGTCTATTACATGAGAGCATGAGATTAGACTGATAGCAAGCCAGATGCTGGAAACACAAACAGCAACGGTCTTTCCGACTGATAGACCTTTTACTGCCTAGACCACGTACACGTTATAGGGGTACCACAGTATATATGTGTGCTACCAATAGCCATTAGAATTAAAGAGCTCTAGCTAGAGTTGTAAATATAACAGAAATGTTTTGATCGGTTTTGATTGATGTACATGTAAATACATTTATCACTCAAGACAAATTCAAAAATAAATTGATATAAAAATTAAAATTTTGTTACTATACATAGGCTTACTATGCTACGTTTAAAATCTTGTTATAAAATTGCTATTAAAATTGTATAAAATTATTTTATTACTCATGTTGCTGTATATTATCTAGGCGTATCACAGTAAAAAAAAAAAAACTGAAAAGTTGCCTAAATTATTTTTTTATTTTTTGTGCAACATCAAAGCAACAGTTGATAATAGTTGTGCAACACTCAAACAACACCTATACAACACCTAAACAACAGTTGTTTGCTATGTCCACTGCCTAAAAAAAAAAAAAATTAAGCGAGAATTGGCTTTAATTATTTTTTTTTTCTCTGTGATAGGCCTAGTATATTATAATATTATAATTTTACGTGGATAGGATATCGTAGGATAAGATTTGTGTTTCACTTTATTTCAATTACGTACTAAAACGTAAAAATATGTTTGATATGTGTTTGATAAAATGTTAAACATATATTTAAACATAAATTTGAAACATATAAAATTTTGTTTCAAACAGACTTGAAAAGTTAAAAATCTGTTTGATAAAATTTTAAACATATCTATAAACATAAATTTAAAAGATAAAATTTTGTTTTAAACAAACTTGAAAAACTAAAAATCTGTTTGATAAAATTTCAAAAATATCTAAACATAAATTTAAAATATAAAATGTTGTTTTAAAAACACCTAAAAAGTTCGGATTAAAAAGTCAAGTTCGAATCTAAAAAATACTTGAATACTTCCGGTTCTGGTCATTGGTTCATGAACCGAATGAACAGAGACAAGAACTATTGAAACTTTTCTGAACCAGAAGGAACCCAATCAAAACCGTGAGAACCGGGCTAGAACCATCCAAACCAAGCTTTCAACTGATGATTTAGCTCTCTATGATCGATCAGACTCATGTATGATGGTCAATCAGAGTCATGCATGACCAGACAAATGACATAAATGATCTCAGTCAGTCTCAGACGGTTAAATGAAGTAGAATGAATCGAACCGGTCCCCGCGTGAACGCAAAAACAATGGCCAGACAGATGGAACGAGGTGGGGGCTTAGCTCAAGGCAATAGAGATCCATCTTTTGTTGATGATCGATGCAATAAAGGGGCATGTATGCGATGAGGCGGACACAAAATGAATGAAGGGCTAAGCTTCGTCAAAAGCAAAAGCAGATAAAGAACGGCTTGTCATGAGACAGTGAGAGATGCAGAAAACGATTCCTTGCCTCTGATGCCCTCTTAATATATAAACAAAAGAGAGAAACTGAGAGAAACAAACTTTACTTGCCGTGGCCCTTGGTGTCATCCTTGAGAAGATGGTCTGAGAGTTGAGACTAAAGAGCTTACACGTCTTGAGACAGCCTTTTAAGAGTCAGAAGAGCAGTCTGACGACAGCTAAATGCATAGAAAGTGCATAGAAAGTTGGTTTTTATCGGTTCCAGCCAGTTTAAGTGAGTTTTGTTTTGAGTTTCTGAACCACCCTTCTAGACATTTTGGAACTTTACCTGGCACCTAGCAGTTTTCTTGCCAGAACTGAAAAGATTTACAAGCTAGTGACTCTATTTATGTTGCAATGTGGTTCTTTTTGGCTCAAAACCACAAAAAACATACTTTTAGAGTGTAGGTTTTTGTTTAAAACCGTAGGGAGGGGAGGTTATAATTATTTTTTATTTTTTTAACTTTTTAGTGTCATACCCTAGTCCTGCCTAGCATCCTGCCCAAAGAAAACCAGACCTGCTGCTTGGTACCATTAATTGCGGTCCCAAGCCAGCCAGTGGTTCCTCCTCTCCTAACCCCCTCAGTATGTCAGCGGTTCCCGCGTTGCATCTCATTCCCTCCCACCTCACCCATACCCTAACCATACCACTGACATGCCATGCTGATAACCGCTTTGTCAATCACAGTGGTCTGTAGCCAGGAGAAAACTTCCTCTTTCGAGCAGTGAGGGAGAAAACCTAGCTTTTCCTCCCCCTTTTCAGCTCTTCCCACTCTCTATTTTCGTTTAGTCAGTTTCTCCCCTTCCTTTTCTTTCCCACCCTTTCTGAGCAGAACAAGAGCCAGAGAAGGTTTGACAGTCATTTCCAGTCCGGTTTTTTGATATACCAGCCTGCTTGACTATCACAACCGACCAAAAACTTCCGCTTTGGCATCACGCATTACCCAAAAGGACACCTCAAACCCAGGGTTTGATCTTGTTAAACCCTAGGTTTCAAAAACAAAATCCTGCGTAACTCAGGATATGACGTCTATTTGTCATATGCTGGGTAACCCAGGATATGATCCTAGGTTACCCAGGATGTGACATCAACAAACCCAGCATATCGATTTCAATCAAACCAAGCATTCATACGCACATGAAAGGAAATAGCACAAACCGACTGACCAGCAAAAAAGGATGCTCCTTCCACAAGCAGAACAAGGCCACAAACAGCAGGAAGCGTGTCGGACTCGGTGTCGCTGAAGTCGGTTTCCGAATTGCAATTTCGATCTCAAGGTCAAAATATGTTGAAATCCTACTTCAATTACAGCAAACGCGCTCCAGATTGCAATTACAGAACGTTTTCTTTATGAAGCCTTTCCTCACTAGAAAGGACTCCCAACCAAAGGAGGAAAGCTTCTGACAGTTGCGAAGGTCGCTACGGGAGAGCAGACGGCTGGTAGACGGACATTCCGATCTGTTTTTGATTGGGTACAGAGAGAGGGGTCCTGCCCTTCTCTGTCTGCAAAAAGAAGGATGTACAGAAAGAGGGTCCTGTCCTTCTCTGTCTACAAAGAAGAAAGATGTACAGAGAGATGGGTCTCTAGCCTTCTCTGTCTGTAAAAAAGAAAGATGTACAGAGAGAGGGGTCCTGCCTTTCTTTGTCTGCAAAGAAGAAAGATGTACAGAGAGAGGGTCCTGCCCTTCTCTGTCTGAAAAAGAAAGATGTACCAAGAGAGGGGTCTTGCCCTTCTCTGTCTGCAAAGAAGAAAGATATACAGAGAGAGGGGTCCTGCTCTTCTCTGTCTGCAAAGAAGAAAGATGTACAGAGAGAGGGGTCCTGCCTTTCTCTGTCTGCACAGAAGAAAGATGTACCGAGAGAGGGGTCCTACCCTTCATTGCAAAAAAGAAACATGTACAGAGAGATGGGTCTCTTGCCCTTCTCTGTCTGCAAAGAAGAAAGATGTACAGAGAGAGGGGTCCTGCCCTTCTCTGTCTGCAAAGAAGAAAGATGTACAGAGAGAGGGGTCCTGCCTTTCTCTGTCTGCAAAGAAGAAAGATGTAGAGAGAGAGGGGTCCTACCCTTCTCTGTCTGCAAAGAACGAAGATGTACAGAGAGATGGGTCTCTTGCCCTTCTCTGTCTGCAAAGAAGAAAGACGTGCAGAGAGAGAGGTGCCGCCTTTCTCTGTTTTCAAAGAAGAAAGATGTACAGAGAGAGGGTCCTGCCCTTCTCTGTCTGCAAAGAAGAAAGATGTACAGAGAGAGGGTCCTGCCCTTCTCTGTCTGCAAAGAAGAAAGACGTACAGAGAGAGGGGTCCTGCCCTTCTCTATCTACAAAGAAGAACGATGTACAGAGAGAAGGGTCCTGCCCTTCTCTGTCTGCAAAGAAGAAAGATGTATAGAGAGAGGGGTCCTGCCCTTCTCTGTCTGCAAAGAACGAAGATGTACAGAGAGAGGGGTCCTGCCCTTCTCTGTCTGTAAAGAAGAACGATGTACAGAAAGAAGGGTCCTGTCCTTCTCTGTCTGCAAAGAAGAAGATGTACAGAGAGAGGGGTCTTGCGCTTCTTTGTCTGCAAAGAGTGAAGATATATAGAGACAGGGTCCTGGCCTTCTCTGTCTGTAAAGAAGAAAGATGTACAGAGAGAGGGGTCCTCCCCTTCATTGCAAAAAAGAAAGGTGTACAGAGAGATGGGTCTCTTACCCTTCTCTGTCTGCAAAGAAGAAAGATGTACAGAGAGAGGGGTGCCGCCTTTCTCTATCTACAAAGAAAGATGTACAGAGAGAGGGGTCCTGCCCTTCTCTGTCTGCAAAAAGAAGGATGTACAGAAAGAGGGTCCTGCCCTTCTCTGTCTGCAAAGAAGAAAGATGTACAGAGAGATGGGTCCTGCCCTTCTCTGTCTGAAGAAGAAAGATGTACAGACAGAGGTATCTCTGCCCTTCTCTGTCTGCAAAGAAGAAAGATGTACAGAGAGAGGGTCCTGCCCTTCTCTGTCTGAAGAAGAAAGATGTACAGACAGAGGTATCTCTGCCCTTCTCTGTCTGCAAAGAAGAAAGATGTACAGAGAGAGGAGTCCTGCCCTTCTCTGTCTGCAAAGAAGAAAGATGTACAGAGAGAAGGGTCCTGCCCTTCTCTGTCTGCAAAGAATGAAGATGTACAGAGAGAGGGGTCCTGCCCTTCTCTGTCTGCAAAGGAGAAAGATGTACAGAGAGAGGAGTCTCTGCTCTTCTCTGTCTGCAAAAAAGAAGATGTACAGAGAGATAGGTCCTGCCCTTCTCTTTCTGCAAAGAAGAAAGATGTACAGAGAGAGGGGTCCTGCCCTTCTCTGTCTGCAAAGAAGAAAGGTGTACAGAGAGAGGGTCCTGCACTTTTCTGTCGGCAAAGAAGAAAGATGTACAGAGAGAGGGGTCCTGCCCTTCTCTGTATGCAAAGAAGAAGATGTACAGAGAGATGGGTCTCTACCTTTCTCTGTCTGTAAAGAAGAAAGATGCACAGAGAGAGGGTCCTGCCCTTCCCTGTCTGCAAGGAAGAAAGATGTACAGAGAGAGGGATCCTGGCCTTCTCTGTCTGCAAAGAAGAAAATGTACAGAGAGATGGGTCTCTACGCTTCTCTGTCTGCAAAGAAGAAAGATATACAGAGAGAGGGTCCTACCCTTCTCTGTCTGCAAAGAAGAAACTTTAAGATATACAGAGAGAGGGTCCTGCCCTTCTCGGTCTGCCAAGAAGAAGGATGTACAGAGAGAGGGGTCCTGCCCTTCTCTGTCTGTAAAGACGAAAGGTATACATAGAGAGGGGTCCTGCCCTTCTCGGTCTGCAAAGAACAAACATGTACAGAGAGAGGTGTTCTGCCCTTCTCTGTCTGCAAAGAAGAAAAATGTATAGAGAGAACAGTCCTGCCCTTCTCTGTCTGCAAAGAATTAAGAAGATGTAGAGAGAGAGGGTCCTGCCCTTCTCTGTCTGCAAAGAAGAAAGATGTACAGAGAGAGGGGTCCTGCCCTTCTCTATCTGCAAAAAAGAAATATGTACAGAGAGAGGGGTCCTGCCCTTCTCCGTCTGCAAAGAATGAAGATGTACAGACAGATGGTCTTGCCCTTCTCTATCTGCAAAGAAGAAATATATACAGAGAGAGGGGTCCTGCCCTTCTCTATCTGCAAAGAAGAAAGATGTACAGAGAGAGGGGTCCTGCCTTTCTCTGTCTGCACAGAAGAAAGATGTACCGAGAGAGGGGTCCTGCCCTTCATTGCAAAAAAGAAAGATGTACAGAGAGATGGGTCTCTTGCCCTTCTCTGTCTGCAAAGAAGAAAGATATGCAGAGAGAGAGGTGCCGCCTTTCTCTGTTTGCAAAGAAGAAAGATGTACAGAGAGAGGGTCCTGCCCTTCTCTGTCTGCAAAGAAGAAAGATGTACAGAGAGAGGGTCCTGCCCTTCTCTGTCTGCAAAGAAGAACGATGTACAGAGAGAAGGGTCCTGCCCTTCTCTGTCTGCAAAGAAGAAAGATGTACAGAGAGAGGAGTCCTGCCCTTCTCTGTCTGCAAAGAACGAAGATGTACAGAGAGAGGGGTCCTCCCCTTCTCTATCTGCAAAGAAGAACGATGTACAGAGAGAAGGGTCCTGTCCTTCTCTGTCTGCAAAGAAGAAGATGTACAGAGAGAGGGGTCTTGCGCTTCTTTGTCTGCAAAGAGTGAAGATATATAGAGAGAGGGTCCTGCCCTTCTCTGTCTGTAAAGAAGAAAGATGTACAGAGAGAGGGGTCTCTGCCCTTCTCTGTCTGCAAAGAAGAAAATGTACAGAGAGATGGGTCTCTACGCTTCTCTGTCTGCAAAGAAGAAAGATATACAGAGAGAGGGTCCTGCCCTTCTCTGTCTGCAAAGAAGAAACTTTAAGATGTACAGAGAGAGGGTCCTGCTCTTCTCTGTCTACAAAGAATGAAGATGTACAGAGAGAAGGGTCCTGCCTTTCTCTGTCTGTAAAGAATGAAGATATACAGAGAGATGGGTTCCTGCCCTTCTCTGTCTGCAAAGAAGAATGATGTACAGAGAGAGGGTACTGCCCTTCTCTGTCTGCAAAGAAGAAAGATGTACAGAGAGAGGCGTCTCTGCCCTTCTCTGTCTGCAAAAAAGAAGATGTACAGAGAGATGGGTCCCTGCCCTTCTCTCTCTGCAAAGAAGAAAAATGTACAGAGAGAGAGGTGCCGCCTTTCTCTGTTTTCAAAGAAGAAAAGTGTACAGAGAGAGGGTGCTGCCCTTTTCTATCTGCAAAGAAGAACGATGTACAGAGAGAGGGGTCCTGCCCTTTTCTGTGTGCAAAGAAGAACGATGTATAGAGAGACGGGTCTCTGCCCTTCTCTGTCTGCAAAAAGAAAGATGCACAGAGAGAGGGTCCTGCCCTTCCCTGCCTGTAAGGAAGAAAGATGTACAGAGAGAGGGGTCCTGGCCTTCTCTGTCTGCAAAGAAGAAAGATGTACAGAGAGAGGGTCCTGCTCTTCTCTGTCTGCAAAGAAGAAAGATGTACAGAGAGAGGGGTCTCTGCCCTTCTCTGTCTGCAAAGCAGAAAATATACAGAGAGAGGGGTCTCTGCCCTTCTCTGTCTGCACAGAAGAAAGATGTACAGAGAGAGGGGCCCTGCCCTTCTCTGTCTGCAAAGGAGAAAGATGTACAGAGAGAGGGTCCTGCCCTTTTCTGTCTGCAAAGAAGAAAGATGTACAGAGAGAGGGGTCTTGCCCTTCTCTGTCTGCAAAGAAGAAAGATGTGCAGAGAGAGGAGTCCTGCCCTTCTCTGTCTGCAAAGAATTAAGAAGATGTAGAGAGAGAGGGTCCTGCCCTTCTCTGTCTGCAAAGAAGAAAGATGTACAGAGAGAGGGATCTTTGGCCTTCGATCTCTGTCTGCAAGGAATGAAGATGTACAGAAAGAGGGGTCTCTTCCCTTCTCTGTCTGCAAAGAAGAAGATGTACAGAGAGAGGGGTCCTGCCCTTTTCTGTCTGCAAAGAATGAAGATGTACAGAGAGAGGGGTCCTGCCCTTCTCTGTCTGCGAAGCATAAAAAGATGCACTAAGAGAAGAATCTGTGCCCTGCTCTGTCTGCAAAGAGTGAAGACGCACAGAGAGAGGGATCTTTGCGGTTCTGTGCCTGTTGAGAATGGAAAAATGTACAGAGAGAGAGGTTTCTGCCCTTCTCTGTCTACCAAGATGAAAGGAGGAATGCAAAACTGCAGTTGCATTAGTTCACGCGGACGGTTAACACATTTTGGGGGGGGGGAATGCCACCTCACCTTACCTTTTGTGGGGGCCCGTGTACCAAAGCCGGGCTGCCTTTTCATGGACGGGTGGGGAGCGTCTTCCCGGGATCTCTTGACGCTCTGTAGTTAGGCAGAAGACAAAGATGCATAGTGATTCACTGTCACCCCTTCTACTAAAGCACGTGCCATAGGTGGGAAATGTGAGAGATTCGCAATCCTGTGATCCACCCTCTCTGCGTGAGAAATTGTGCGAGCAACTTTAAGGATCGAGACATGAGGAGACGCCAACTTCCGTGAGTTGGCTCATTTGTGTTCAACATGGTTACTAACCTTTACAGCGGTCTTCAACACGTCAAATCGATGCTCATTAGGCTCCCTGTCCTCATGTCACCCTGCACATTAGCAAGGGAAGAGACCGAGAAAATATATATGGGCAACACTTGTTGTGGATCCAGGGGCTATGTTGTGAAGAGGGTGCTCACCTTAATGTGGTATCCCTCTGCCTTTGTGCTAACCGGAAGGGGCTGCCCAGCCTAGTTGCTCCTCTACCTAGTCTCTTCCTTTTACCTCTCTCGGAAGAGGCTCTTTTAAGAGGGGACAGACGAGAGAACGCTGTAGCCTCTTCTGGCTGTTGTGTTCTGTCTAATTTTCTGGGTCTTTCGACCGTCGTCTTTCAACTTGAGACCTCCTCACCTTTTTGGTTGGGGGGCTCTGACGAGTGCGCTTAATTTCGAACCAGAAACGTCTTCTTCCGGTTCGTTCGACGGAACTGTCAGAACGGACTATCATCTTTTCTCCTTCGTTTGACTCCTCTTCAACTACTCAACATATCTTTTCTGACTCACGCATTTTTCTGAGCGCGCGGCAGATAAAACCGCTACCACTATTTTTTCTCGCCTGCGCGGGACGGATTTGCCGTCGGATCATGATTTCCGTCGTTTGAACGCACGGCTTCGCTCCGCAAGCTAGGCTTCGCCTTCCATGCAACGCGGTACGCGCGCACGCGGCCCTACAGACCCCATGCAATCCCCCCCTTGCCGGGGCCACGCGGCATGCTCCGCAGGAATCCGCAGGAGCATCAAGAGTCATTGTAGACTTCACCCATCTTCATCCGTCTCCTCCGTCTCCTCCCTGCGTAGCTGAGTTCACTGAGTTCTTAAGATCGATCTCATTCCCGTGTCCGTAAATCTTGTGTCCATAAGGCCAAAGCGCCGGAAAGCGCCTATAAAGCTTTCCGTCAGTGCTGCCTTCATTTCACTTCGTTTAAACAAACTCACATTGGCGGAGCACCCCGTCTACCCTCGATTGGCATCTCTCATGGAGGAGGAAGATCGAAGTGTAAAGCCAGAGCTGCAGGCCGAGCTTCGGACTTTCTGCGTACAGGCCTGTCACGGCAAGTCGAAAGGAAGCTTTCGCACACAAACGAGCGCAGTGATGAACCGCTTTCCAGGCGCGATGGCTGCAGACCTCTCAGAGACAGACCTGTGGCACAAGGTGAAAGCCATGCCCTATGTGGCATGTGAGAAGTCCGACGGCACCAGGTATCTGCTGGCAGCCTTGGGGGACCGTGGGGTGTTTTTGATTTCACGCGAATGGGAGATGAGTCCGTGGCGCCTGATCTTGAAGGGACGAGACGGGAAGCTGCTGGACGACACTCTCCTGGATGGGGAACTTGTGACGGTCAGTCAGCTGGAGGGTTTTGTTCTGTCTCGATGACGCCTTTTTTGGTGGTGCTCTTTGGGATTGTGAGCGTGCGACAGCCCCTCTCTGAAGCATTTTGATGATGGTTACTCCCGATTCGATTCTTCTCTGCCTGCCTGCGTGCTGCCTTGCAGGACACCGAGGGCGACCCTGACGGGATTCTGACTGAACTTCCTGTTTTGCGTTTTTTGGTTTTTGACGCAATGCGTATTGGAGGCAGGGACCTGACGTGTCTGAATCTTCTGAAGAGACTAGAGACGTGCGCGGCAGAGGTGTTCAAACCCAGAATAGATTTCCTCAGAGAGTGTGCAGAGAAGAAGGCAAAGCCAAAAGAAGATATGGACATATTCATGAAGGTCTGTTTACGTGTCTCATTCATTTGATGCGGGTAGAGTTTGGCTGGGGGTTGGAGCTGCTCATTCTGCTTCCTTTCTGCCAGTGTTGTAGTTTGGAGAGAGGGGATAGGAGAAAAGCATTTGTGTTCATCTCTTTGTTTGTTGAGAGAGATACAGTCTGTTTCGTCAAGTGGCAGTCCACCTGTTCATATGTTCCTTCATGTTTCCGCCGGTCTATCTGCCAGTCTGATCTCTCTTCCATTCTCTGTTTCTCTCTCTCCCTTATTTTTGCCATGCATTCTCTGTTCCTCGGGTTCCCACAGGATTTTTTTGACCTCAGAGACGTTTCTGTGGTGATTGGCCTCTCCAAACAAAAAAGGCTGCCCCACCCCTGTGACGGCGTCATCCTGACCCCCGTGCTTTGGCCGTACACACCTGGGAGCTGCCCTCAGTTGCTCAAATGGAAACCTCCAGAGATGAACACAGTCAGTCAGGAATGCATGTGTTTGACTAACAAGCGGCTGGAATGAACAACAATGCTCGGGACTTGTTCTGTATACATGAATCTGCATGATTCACCCTAGCCGACTGACTGGCTGCCTGAGTTGATCCTCTTCCTCTTGGTTATCTTCTTCCAGTGAGTTGTGCCTTGTGTGTAACTCATAGGCGACGTCTATTTCTCCCCCCTTCCTCCCTCCCTGAAGAAGGTGATTTCAACTTTTCCTTTCTCGGGTCGATCATAAGGGACCAGCCGCCCGTCTCCTTTGCTTTCTGCACTTTTTTGCCCTCCCTGCCGATCAACGGAAAACGAATTGTAACCGTTCGTTTCCCCTATGGAGACTCTCAAGATGGATGTGTGTATTTTTTCGTTCTGACCATAGCACGCACGTTCCATTTTTGGCCTTCTGTCGAGACTCTTGAACCAT
>JAHBMJ010003182.1:0-11280 GCA_018398765.1 Chromera velia
CACACACACACACACACACACACACACACACACACGCAAGCACACACACACACACACACACACACACATACGCACATACACACACACACACACGCACGCACGCACGCACGCACGCACGGCATAAAAAAAAGTCAGGAACAAAGTCTCCACCGTCTCCTGCCGTCTCTATTTTCTTCTGCCGTCTCTTCCTGCAAGCCGCTTGCTGTGCCCCTCCCTGCGTCGCCTTCTGGCCCACTCCTCTTCACCTTTTTCTTTCTTTTCCTCTTCTCCTCGTCTGCCTGCAGGCACGATACAGTCACACAGTGGAGAAAGCCGAAGACTCTGAGAGGACTTTTGGTAGTCAGTGCTCTTTTGCAGTCAGTGAAGACAAATCGGGAAGGGAGGGAGAGAGTCAGGTCGATCTTTCTCTTCATAGAGACCACGTTGAAGTTCTGGCACTTATGTGTCTGCCTGTCTGACTCAACAGAAGAGTGAGAGCAGCTTTTTGGGGGGGCACGTCTTTGTCTGAAATTTTGAGTTCTGAGACCGCTCTAGAGTGGTTCTTGAAGGAGGTGTTCCCAGCAAAGTTCTGTCGAGCCGTTCTAAGGATTCAATGACCCGGAAGGGAGTCCGGGTGACCGAGCTCCCTGGCCGTCTCCCTGTCTCCTGACCTGTGTGCTGCCCGACGAGAGGCTTCCAGACGATAAAGTTGTACATGCACACGTCTCTGCAGGCAGTGAGCACAGACAGGGGTGGTGGTCAAGCTGGGAGGGCCTGTGCACAAAGCGGACAGAGAGCACAGACTGGCTGTCTCCACTGGCAAACAGACTTCCGTTGTTTTCCTCGCCCTTTTTAAAAAACAGAACGTAGATTGATAAATAGGTGTGTGCGGCAGGATGCTAACTGGAGGTTGGGTTGACGAAGACTGCGGGATTGAACGCAGAAAAGCAGAGAATGGAAAATTGGAGACAAATCAAACTACAAAAGCGCATGAATGCACTTGATCCTGGTATCTGTATGAAGGGAGCTAGCATTTCACTAACCTTGTAAAGATCCCGCAACTCTGTCAGAAGAGTGGTTGTCTCCTCCAGTGAGAGCCTAGGTTCGGCTGAGGCGCTGGAAGGCGTGCTTGTGTGTGCGTCTCCCTCTCCCCCTTCCTCTGCTTTTCTTTCCACAGGGAGGTATGATGGCTCTGCTGCTCTCTCCCGTCTCTCCTTTTCGGCTCTTCGTTTCTCTAGGGCTGCAGTCTCTGCCGCGATCTCCTCCCCTGTTCCTGGCTTGGGCCGTTCCTCAGAGAACAGGCCCTGCAGGTGGGCATATGGACATCATCGCTGGGTTCTGTCAGTGATAGTGATAGAGTATTGAACGATAAGCAAGCAGGGGTACAAGAAAACAGGAGGGAAGAAAGGGATAGAGAGAAAGAAGAAAGAGACACACACGGACAGAAACCAAGGCACAGGAAACGAAGAAGAAACGAAAGAAACAAAGGGACAGAGGAAGGACCATCTGTCCTCTCTCCACCACCTGACTTTCTGCCTTCCTTTCTGCCCGACTGACTGACCTTACTAGCGGCCTGTCCCATCATTTCCTTCGAGCTGCACGAGCGAGGAGAAGGAAGGGAGGAAGAACACTTGTCCGACATCAAGGGAACAAAAGGAACGAGAAAGGACGAAAGAAAGGACGAAAGAAAGGACGAAAGAAAGAAAGAAAGAAAGAAAGAAAGAAAGAAAGAAAGAAAGAGAGAGAGAAAGAGAGAAAAAATCCCTTCCTCTCGCCCCCCGATCCCCTTCTGATTCCTCTTTCATCCACCTACATGCACACTGACTGACTGACTGACTGCCTGACTTCGCGAGGATCCACCGATAGTCCTCCAGTGCGCCCTCCATCCTTCCAAGGGAGTAGGCAGCCTTCGCCCTGCAAAATTCGAAATCCAAAGAGGCATGCACAAACACTACACCATTCCATTCCAGAAAGCGAAAGCGCATACGAGTAGGCAGTCACGGAACGACGTGCAGTGCAAAAGCAAAGACTAGTGCAGACCCCCAACAAGAGCATTGAATGAAGATTTTGTTGGACGGACGACTCCATGAAGGCATGCACAAACGAGTCAAACAAGATTGATTGGCTGCTCACATGCAAAAAAGAAGAGAGAGAGAGTCTCGGAGATTCTTTCCCCTCTTATCCATTCAATTCCCCTAACTGCTTTCTCGAATTGACCAGGAAAGGAAAAACACGATTTTCCCCTCCTCAGCCCTCACCCTGCCGACTCTCCTCCGGTATCGCGCCTTCGACAGCGCCTCAGAAGAAACGAACCGAGAAAGGAAGGAAGAACAAAAAACACAACGGTCAGACTATATGTTTTTTCTTCTCCCTTCTTTTCTTCAGAAAGACCACATGTTTCTTCTCCTCCCTTCTTTTCTTCATGACAGACATACTATATGTTTCTTCTTCTTCTCCCTCTTTTTCTTCATGAACACAAAAGCATGCATGACAGACAGACCATATGTTTCTTCTTCTTCTCCTCCCTCTTTTTCTTCATGACAGACAAGACAGACAGACTATATCGTCTTTTCTTTTCCTTTTTTCTCCAGACAGACAGACCGACAGACAGACTACAGACAGGCTGTATGTTTCTTCTTCTCCTTCATGTACATGACAGACAAAAAGAGAGAAAGAACAAAGACACAAGAACAGAACCAACAATCAAACAGCGTGGACAGACAAGACAGACAGGCAGACCCACTCCTCTCCTCGGTTGCGAGGTCTCTCACATAGTGGATGACAAGGAAAAAAAGAGCGGGCCCGGGTCCCTGGAGTGTTCGAAGGTGCTTCATCGTCGAATTGCATGAGCCCGGAGGGTCTAGCCGCACGTGCACCCGGACGGTACAAGAGTCTATCCCTCTCATGCACTTGCCTTCCTGCACGCACCAAGATAGAAGCAGCAAAGCGAGAATAAACGGGAGAACGCGTACGTATGCGAGAAGCTGTGGCTGCTGAAGAATTCCGGTGTGCAGAAAGGGGAGATCTGTCCCCGCGGGGTGACCTCGGGCCTTCTGAGCTTCGGCCTTTCTTCAGCTGCTTAGCAGTCCGGCCTGCATAAACCTGCCTCCGGTAGCCGTGCTAACCGTTGGCTCTGCATCGGCACCACAACTCTCTAACTGAAGAGGTCAGCGCTCAGGAGCCGTGCTACCCTAGGCTGAGGTCTCTCCAGCCCGCTCATGCAGGGTGCCTGAATTCGGTAGCCGTGCTAACCTTTTGGCGGGCCCGCGGCGGTGCCTCAAGAAGTGAGCTAAGCCCACGTGAGGCCAAAATATGAGCAGAACAGGGGTCGCAAAGTGCCTCAAGTAGCCGTGCTAACTCTCAGGTGGCTTTGCGTACTTCGAACGTTATGCAGTGCTTCCCTCCAGTAGCCGTGCTAACCTTTGGCTGGCAGTTGTTCGAAGCGACTTGTACCTCCTTCCAAAGAAAGAGAAAGCGCATGTGTGACAAGAAAAACCCGAAAGTGAAAACACAAAGAGGAGCGAAGTAAACTGCCGGAAAGTCCAGAAAAAGGAAACTTGGACATCCATTCATACACCCATCTATCCATTTTTTCATCCATCCACACAGCCACCCACCCACCCATCCATTCCATTCACCCACCCATCCATCTATTCATTCATTCATCCGCTCATCCATGCATCCATCCATCCACCCATTCGCATACACCCACGACTCAGCGAAAGCAGCTCAAGTCTTTACACTGCTAATGTCTCTTTCCTTTTCTCTTCAGCGGGGCCTTGAAGTCCCCAGCCGCACTGCAGTCGTTGGCAGGACGTCGATCGATGCAGCGTTGCAAAATGTTGTACCGCGCGAACCAGAATCTGCGAACAGACGCACATGAACACAGAGGACGTTTTCCTTCTTTTGAAGGGATTGTAAGGGCAGACCTCAGCCTGGCCGACTCACTGCCTATCTTCTGGCCAGTTTGTGTGAGGAAAAAGCAGAACACTCACAAACAGAACCTGCATGCAGTGTGACCCTTAGTGTGAACGCCTGTGTCTTGCCTTGTCCGCCGACCTGTTTTTCGTCCTCTTTTTCCTTTCTCTGTATCTGTCGGTGGGCGTGCCTTTTTCTTTCATTTTCTTTAAAACAGCCGTGCCATGCAGTCTGGATCAGTCTTGAACTCCATGACGTAAAACAAAACTTTCTTAATAGCAACGTTATGGGACAGAAAAGAGAGCTGGAGGTGTAGATAGATATACAGCAACACCAGATAAGCTGACCACTGCAACTTGCTGGACAGAGCAGGCAGACGTTTTTCCCCTCCTCCCGCATCATCAAGCTTGGACGTGTTCCCTCCTGATGTCGTGAGAGCCTTGACAGAGAAGATGGAACAGAAGTGCGGGAGGTTTGTCGGGTTTGTTGTTTTGCTCCTCTGCCACATTCACACACACGAGACCGGCACTCCTCATTCTCAGTGATCTATATTTTAGTAGCAGCACAGATTAAAAATTCGCACCCCAATATATACACCCTCAGCGGATCTCCTTTTCAAGTCTCGGTCATCTGAACGCGAAATGGATCTTCAGTGCGTATAGTGCATGACAGTGAGCACATGATCGAGATATATATCTGAATAGGCAAACAGGTCTAGGCACGACTCCCAATGCCGAGCAGTCTACGGCCGGTATGCTGGGACGTGCTATGCATCCCCGAACCGTCAGAATATATCTGAATGACGAAAACAAGCTTCACTGCCGGAAGAAGTCGCCTCGGCCCGGGGGGCAGCTCAGCTCTGCTGAGATCAGCTAGCTGCAAAAACGCTCTCGCATAACGCATTTTTTCATCTGACGCAAGCAAGCTTGCGAACGGCCCCGGAAAGCAAGAAAAATGAGAACTTCACGATTGACGCACGCCGGCCAGCCGATCGGGCNCCCGCCCTGGAAAAAAGCCCGGGGGTAAACGCCCCATCTGATATACGCATAGCGCATATTCAGCCTTTCAGGGCCGGGTTTTTACCGAAAGACAGCGTGCATGTGTGAGAGTAAACGTATGCATCCAAGCGTGCGTCAGGTGGGTGCCGAGCGTTCTGCGAGTGCGCCAGCCATCCGCGCGAGTAAAAAGTATTGCGAGCGGCGTGATCTCATGTTTGAGTGCATTAACGTCTAACTCCTTGATCGAACAGTAAGACTATACGAAGGCTCGGTCTGCTCAGTCGGTTCATGATCGCGAGCATCCTCAGATGGCAGTCTGATCAGTCTGTGTGTCACGTTTGGAGTATCGAAGTCCCGTGCATTGGATCGAACGCGCGGTCTTCGTTTAAGTGAATTCTAGATTGCCGTCTCCTTGAATTTCTCTGTCGTTACTGAATGGATTTTCCTGTCTGGACTGAGGACTGCGACCTGGTAGGTCAGACTTCCCGTTTAGCTGTTTGAGCGTTACCTATTTTCATTATCTGACTGTTCTAGTCTGTTCTAGGTAACGTTTACTGTCACAAATTTGCTGTTTCCAGGCGTGGGCACTTCATTTTATCCCTTGATCTGCGTTGATCTGTCTCCTGATTCCTCTTCTGTTTTTTCGCTGTTCCTTCCAACATGGCGAATACATCTGGTGGCAGTGCAGGCGGTGCTTCAGGCATACAGACGATCAAGTTGCCTGATCTGCTCTGGGTCAATCCTTTCGAGTGCAAAGTCTCGTTTACGACCGTTCTGTTGTCTAAGGATGAGAACCTCAAGGCCATCTTCCGGAAGGAGTTTCGGCTCTGGAAGGAATCGCACAAGGCGACCGCCGAGTACATGCTGGCCGCCAAACACGTTCCGGATAAGGCGGACCAGGTATCCCTTTGGAAGCTTTCCCTCCTCCGGGGTCTGAGGAAGGATCCTGACCTCGTTCATGAGGTCTCTGTTGCTGTGGGAGAGGGGAAGGAGTGTGCCGAGCTCTTGGAGGCCATCTCTGACGTAGCCACCGAAAAGAAGGAGATCGGTGCAAAGTCTTCTCGGGAGAAGCTCCTTGCTCTCCGAAGGAATTTGGGGAAGGAGGACATTGTGTCTGCCGTCGGTCGTCTGAAGAAGTGCCTTCGAGATGGAGGCAAGGCAGGTTACACTGCACCCGACGACCTGAAGAAGAGGGCCCTTGAGAATGTACTCACCAAGTTTGAGTACACTGATACCTCGGAGAAGGCCGCCAAAAAGCATGACAAGAAGATCGCCGCGTTGACGTACGACGAGATTCTTCCTTTCGTTGAGAGGAAAGTAGAGGCGGCAGAGTTGCTTGCAGTGAAAGTCGCCATCGAGGGGCAGGGTTCCCCTTCCTCCTCTTCCCGTCCCCATCATGAGTATGGGGCAGCTGCCTCAGGTTTACGTGGGGGGTCTGGAAAAGGGAAAAGGGGGAAAGAGAAGAAAGGAAAGAAGAGGGAGACATTGTTTTAGTCTTCAGGAGACAGAGACAGAAATGCAGGTGCCGCTGCTGCTTCCAGTCAGGGCGGCTCGAGTTCGTCCTCCCGCCTTTGTCCCAACTGCGGGCACCTGAAGCACTATGACGACGCAAAGGGTTGCCCCGCCAAGAATGTTAGGTGCTCTGTCCCCGGATGTAATCAAACGGGGCACTATGCCAAGTGCTGTCTACTGAAGAAACAGAAGCAGCAGCAGGCAGCAGCTGCAGGGGTGAGGGTGCAGAAAGGGACCATGTTCGAGCTCCGTGAGGTTCCCCAGGGGACTTTCACGGACCAGGATTTTTAAATGGCCCCTGGGCCGCCCCCTCCCAGTTCCAGTCCAGCCGCTGGGGGGGGGCAGGGGCCAGTGAGAAGGCTGGCAGTGGGCGTTTCGTGAGGGCAACCTTGCGGAATGCCGAGAAGAGGGGGTGGGAGTTTGGCGGGGAAACGGATGAAGTGAGAGTCGTCACGTCTGTTGAGTCCTTTGTCGGTGTGACGGGCGAAGACGATGGAGAGATGATTGCCGATTCCGGGGCCTCGAAGAGTCTCGTTCCCCCCTCGTTTGACAGGTATGTTGTTTCGTATGCTGACCAGGCTGTCTCGTTTCGTCTCGCCTCTGATGCTGCGCCCCTCTCTGTGAGAGGGGTCAAGACATTTCACCTTCCGTTTGTCGATGAATGGGGTGGTGTGCGCATCGTTTCTGAGGAAGGGTGTAGTCACGAGTCAATCGGTCGTCCGTTGTTTGCTTGTGGGAGAAGAAAGTTGTCTCTCCCAGGGGAGGAGAGTCCCTCTAAACCTGGATGGGTCTGGTTGAAGGATGTACATGGGGAGAGGTTTCGTTCTCCTGTTGATCAGACGGGCAATGTTCCAATTCTCCGTCTTACGAAGGTTGAGGAAGCGGTTGTTGCTGCCAACGTTTGTCCTTCTGTTTCTCCTTGTCCCCTCCGACAGTCTGCTCTCTCTGGGCAGGCAGAGATTTCTCCTGAGAATAGATCGCACCTTTTGTTTGTCCTTCACTCCCGTCTCGGTCATGCGACTAGGCAGCGTTTGGAGGCCACATTGAAGGAGAAGGGGGTGGGGGTGCAATTTTCTATGAAAGAGTGCAAAGAGGTGAGAGACACGTGTAAGGCGTGTCGTGTTATGAACTTTCGGAGGAGAAAGTTGAAGAGAAGAGGTGCAGTAGCGAGGACGCGAATTTTAAAGCGTTCTCGCAAGGGGGATGAGTCTTCTGTTTGTGAGGACGATGAGGAAAAGGAGCCAGAGCCTGCGGGTCCGGGGGGGCAGTTCAACGCCGACATCTACCACGACCTAAAGGATATGAAGAGAAAGGGGATCGGGGGGTTTCGTTACGTGTCTGTCATTGTTGATTTGCAGACGCGAAGGAAATCGTTGTAGGCGCTGCGGTCAAAAGATCACGCAGTGCGTCACCTGATCTCCTGGACTCGTCGGTAGGAGAAAGCCAGCAAGGGGAAGCCGAAGGTTGTGCACTCAAACAACAGAGGCGAGTTCATTTCTAATCTCTACCTCTCGTTTTGTTCGTCAGTTGAGGGAGGGGGGATTGCAACTCAGTTCAGTCCTCCTCTCACTCCCGAAGTGCAGACATTTGTTGAGAGAGTGAATGACGATTTCTTTTCTCTTTTGAACAAAGTTCTCTTTCAGCGTTCTCTTCCCTTTTATCTCTGGCCTGTCTT
Source organism: Chromera velia (assembly GCA_018398765.1). Taxonomy (NCBI): domain Eukaryota; family Chromeraceae; genus Chromera; species Chromera velia. The sequence goes on from JAHBMJ010003182.1 coordinate 8,083, forward strand.
CATCCCTAGAATTGCCAATTCTCTAAATGAGGTTGTTCACGGCTCGACTGGCCTTTCCCCGAATTGTGCTCTTTTTGGTGTGCGTTCGGGGGTGCCCCTTGTTGCCCCGGGGGATGTTGTTCGCTTGTCCGATCCCTCTCGCCATCAGCGTTTCGTTGCTGGCGGTCCTGTCGAAAAGAGTGAGAGAGCTCTTTTCGGGGGGGTGATCAGTCTGCAGTCCGTCTCTGTGTTGATTCGGAGAGGGAGACAGTGGAGGCCTCTTCGCGTTCACCCCAGCCACATTCAGATAGAGTCATGGTTAGGGGTGGAGCGTATTGATTTTGACGAAGATGGCAGAAGCGATGTGGTTGCAGAGAGGGAGACAGATTCCGTTGTGGGGAGAGGATCCGTTTGGGTTGGTTGGGGAGAAGAAGACAACCGGTCAGATGCAGACAATGCAGAGACTGGGGGTGAGGCGTCTGATGAGAACGTTTCTCATCCGGTCCGTCAGCTCCCTCGTTCTCTCCGAGGCGTTCGCGTGCCTCGTTTGCAGGGTGTTCTTACTCGATGGTCAGATGGGGCCCTGTTCCCAGGGCAGATTGTGAGGGAGGGGGAAAAGCAAGTGAGGAGCATCACAGCAGCATGGTTGAAGCAGAGGGATGATGGAAGTTTCTTTCCTGCCGAGCTGGAGACAGTTACAAGACAAATCTATCCCGAACGGTCTTCAACAGTAAAACGGTCTCCAAAACAACTATACCTCTCAAGCTTTTTTAGGCAGTAAACAATATTTAAAAGCTTAAAACAAAGAGTTTTAAGCGATCAAACAGTACGATTTCCTGTTTTTAAATTAATTGGGTTTAGTGAGAGAAAAAAATATATTGTATTTGACCGCGCGGCGTGCGTGTTTTGTGTATCAACGCACGCACCTGTCATGTATGCAATTAAGGCGGCGGCGGGGAGCACCGGAATTAAGGCGGCTTTACTGAGGAGCTGGGGTTGCTTTCGCCATTCTTCCGGTGAGTCTGCAGTTCCGTGAGTCTATGTGAAAACGGGACTAGACCGACTCCAACACTAATTCCGACTTCAAAATTTTTTTAAATATACAAACAGTTTAAACTAGTTTAAACATATTCAAAATCGTTTAAGTGTATCTTTAACGATTTTTTTGTTGTTTTTAAAGGTTTTAAATTAGAGCCCGGAGTGTATGAGAGTGAAGGTTGGAAGTTTTGTAGCACAGTGGCAGGCCGGGCCGGCGGGTCTGCGTGTATGCCGTGCGTGGCATGCAGTGCCGTGCCGTACGTACGTGCGTCTGTGCCGCGGCCTGCCCCAACCGGCCCGCGCGGGCTGCCACGCTTGACTGATGCACGCATCCCAATCCGAATATTCGGCTGTACGGTAGAAATCCGATTATATGCTTTTGCAGGCCGAGGCATCTGTCAGAGAGCAAGGAAGAAATTAAAAGATCCCGCTTCATTCCCTTCAGTTATAGCTCCACATACGTTGCTATGCAGATTTTCTGTAGAATGCACTTGTTGTGGGCCTGTCGCTGGGGATCGTGCGCCGGTGCTGTAGTGTGGCTGCACTTTTGAGGTGGGCTAAGCTTTGCCATCTCCTTTTAAACAACACTTTGTATGGGCAAGGGGTTTTAATTGTTACGTCAGAAAGAGCTGGGTTGATGCATCTGTTTACCCTTTTTCCTTCCTCTTCATACGGTATGGATGCAGGAGTTTGGAGCTCTCGCTTCCCTCTGGTGTGCGGAAGGAGTTGCGTTCGTCTTGTCTCTTTGGTCAGTTAGGAGTTGGGCATCTCTGGGTACAACGTGGCTTCAGTCGGTCAACTCATGTCAGGGAATGATCCACGTGGGTTCTTCTATTCACCCATCCTTCTTTTCACTCTGGCTGCGTGGATGCAGGGTTTGGTGCTCCCTCGTATACTCTCCAGTAAGTTTATCAGGCTGAGCTTGTTTGTCTCACTGCTTGCAAGCCGTTCTATCAGGTCAGAGCATGATACACCTCAGACCCTCCCATGCAACTTCATCCTTTTCTTGTTTGGTGGTTGTACGCAGGATCTGGGACCACCTTTTGCCTTTGCTGAGGAGCTGGGGTTGCTTTCGCCATTCTTCTGGTGAGTTTGCAGTTCCGTCTCTCTGTGTGGGTCAGTGCATGATACACTGTTGAGCAGATGTTTGCTTTGAACCATCGTTTTTAGCTTTGTTGCCTCTTGGAAATGTGATTGAATACAGGTTTCGTTCCTTTGATCGTGCTGAAGAGCAGCACTTGGGGCTCCGTCACGGTGTGACGACCATCTCTTTGGGTCAGTGGTTTGTTTTCATTCGGTCCCTGTCAGTCGCATCGTTTTGCGTCCGTGCCTATCAGTGAAAATTAGTTAAAGATAGTTAAAGGCATCCAGTAGGTACGGTCCAGAAAGAAAGAAGAGAACTTATGGCAACCTAGGAAGAGGCAATGGGAGGAGGGGAAGGATGCTTGTCCTTACTTTCCCTTTGTCTCCCTTTGAATGTACTGCTTGTCTACCTATATTTAGGTCTGCTTTCTATCTTTGAGACTGCACACTGGCACCAGCCCCGGCCCCGATGTATGGATCCCGGCGGAGACAGAAGGTAGAAGAGGGGGCAAAGAAGTGAGAAGGAGAGCCTCAGGGCAGATCAAGAGAGTGAGCAGACCGGAGCGCTGGCGGGGCTGGGGGGACGTCCATCGACGGAGGTGGAGGCAAGGACGGGGACAAGGGTGGGGGCCGGGCCCGGGGCCGGGCCATGCCGCGGCTTAGGCCAGGGCCGGCGGCATCACAGGGAGAAATTAGAGGGAGCAGAGAGACGCCAGCTGGAGGGAGCGGTGAGACGTTTGGGCCGAGTAAATGAACGTCCGCGACTGGCAAAGGAAGCCGGGGGCGATCGGGGCCTGGCCTGGCCCGGGCCGGCGGCGTCACAAGGGAGCAGGGCCAGGGCCGGCGGCGTCACAAGTGGCCGGGGTGGCCGGTGCCCGCCGGGAAGGACACAGACAATCCGGAGACTCGGAGAGGTCGGTGGGAGAAATTGGTGGGGAGTTAAGGCATAAAAAGTGGATTGCCTAGCTTCGCAAAGGGTGCCGGTGGAAGCTGCACTGTTCTTTTAGGCCTATTTCACACTTTGTGTTCCGCCTCTCCCTCTCGGATTATGTGAAAAAAATATTTGACGAGGGAGAATTCAGGGCTGAATTCTCCCTC
>JAHBMJ010003183.1:0-12578 GCA_018398765.1 Chromera velia
GAGATGGAAGGTCTTCTCTTCCTATTTTCACTCAGATAGTCTTCCCAGAGGGCCATTTCCGCTTCGTCTTGCTTCCTTGCTGTTCGTTTCGCCCCCTTCCTTTCCTCACTCTCTTTTCTGGTGGCGATCAGGAAATACAAAGTGTCGGTGGAGTTTCGTGAAAGTTTACCCTGTGTGAATTTTCGTCTTCTTGAATCACATACCTGGGTCTGATCGTGAATACATGCACCCTGCTCCTTCCTTCCGCCGGAACTGTCCTGTCGGGTGGAACGCTTAAAAGGGGGCAGGTACTTTTTGTACGTGGGCATAGTGTGTTTCCTTCAAGCAGAGATTAGACTATCCCACGGTTGTGTGAGCTCTATTGCAGGTATTTCTGAGGCCCCGTGAGGCCTCGAAGGAGGCTGACGAGGCCAAGAGCAGGTTCGCCCACCTGGACGGAGACCACCTGACGATGCTCAACGTGTTCCACGCCTACAAACAGCACGCGAGTGTGGACCCCAAGTTCTGCTACGACAACTTCCTCAACCCGAGAGTGAGTGAGTGCGTGCGTGCGTAAGTGAGGGCGGAAGGAACGGAGGGGGGGAAGGGAGAGACCAGGGAGGGAGGGAGGGAGGGAGGAAGTGGGTGCATGCATGAAGGGATGATTTCAAGGAGGGAGGGGGGGAAGGCACCGAAGGAGGGAGTCAGAGGGGGGGGGGGGACGATGTTTTCGTGAGGGGAGGGGACTGCTTTCTTCTTCACAAAGGGGGCTGCATTCGGGAAGCACGAAGGATGGTCTGGTCCTTAAGATGGCATCTCATGTTCGATAGCTCGCTGTATGTCTATGTCTCTTTCTTTCCTCCGGTTGTTCGTTCGCCTGTGTCTGTGTCTCTTTGTGTGTTTGACCGCGCGCGGGCGTGGGTTGTTCCCTTCTTTTCTTGTGCTATGTACCTCTTGTGTGCCTCCGAAAAAGAAGAGAAAGAAATAGTCAGGCAGTCGCAGACAGCCCAAGACGTTCCTCTCTTTTTGCCCTCTGTCGGCACAGTCCCTCTCCTCTGCAGAGAACGTTCGCACACAGCTCCAACGGCTGATGGAGAAGTTCGGCATTCCTCTGGTGTCTGCGGACTTCCGCTCGAAGGAGTACTACCCGAACATCAGAAAGGCCATTTGTACGGGGTTCTTCATGCAGGTAGGTACGTAGGTGCGGTCTTTCGTTCGTCCTTTCGTTCGAAGGGGGTATGGAAGGGGGGATAGGATGGGTTTGGTGTCACAGAGTGCAATAGGAAAACTGTCCGTTGATACGCTTCTTCGTCTTTTCTCTCGCATGGCTGCTGTCCACGTTCTCCTTTTGTTGTGTCTTTTTGTCACTCTTTTGTGTACGCTCTCTCTCTGGTCTCAGGTTGCGCACTGCGAGAGGTCGGGTCACTACCTGACTGTGAAGGACAACCAGGTGGTGATGCTGCACCCCCAGACGGTGCTAGAGCACAAGCCTGAGTGGGTGATCTACCACGAATTTGTTTTGACCTCCAGGAACTATATCAGGGTCAGTTTCCCGCTCTACCTGTCTGTCTGTATCTCATCAGAGTAATTCAGGGGAAGCAGCAGGGAAGGTGGTTTGGGGGATCAAGGTGATAGAAGAGAAAGTCAATCTCTGTGTGCCGGTGAGACGTGTCGATCGTGGTATTGGACGGCTCTGCTTCCCTTCCCTGAATTGTCATTGCCGTACTGTGTTGTTGAGAAACCAGGTCTGGTGCCCTTTCTTTTCTATCCTGACTGTGCTCCTCAAAGAAAACCTGCTCTCTGCTCCTGTTGCTTCTCCTGCCTTGTCTTGTCTTGTGTTCGCTTTGAATGAACGCAGACTGTGACCCCCGTTCGTGGAGAATGGCTGCTGGAGCTGTCCCCCAAGTACTTCGATTTCGCGGATATGCCGGTGGGTGGGTGGGTGGGTGGGTGAGAATCCAGAGAGAGGCACAGACACAGACGGATAGACAGACAGAGAGGGGAGTGAAGTGAAGCAGCCGTACTCAAGCGGGAAGCAATTAAAGGTGCTGTTTCTGAATCGAGTAGCTATCCAAATAGGAAGGCGTCTCTTTCATTTCGTTTCCTTTGTCTCTCTCTCTGTTTGCCACCATCGATCGATTCCTGAGAGGCTTCTGCTGGTTGTGCATGCGCTCCTCGCCCCCTGCCTCACCACTTTTTGTCTCACCGACACCGTTGGACACCTGTTTTTTACTCTCTTCGACTGTTTGTTTATTTTTACTTTTCATGCACGCATCTTGGGTTCTGTTGAGATTTGTGCCTTCATTTCGTTTATGCCCGTACCTTCTTTTCCGTCCGCTCGCTCATGTGTCGACATGCTTGTTTGTGTGACTGCATGAGAATTTGCATGTCCCTTCCCGTATCTGTTGAGAGTCAGCCTCTGCTTTGCTTTGACATTTTCATTGTGTCGATGCAGATGTGCGAGGCCAAGACGTCACTCCAAAAAATTCAAGTTCAAATGAGGTCAGCCAGGATCACAACCTGTGGGCTTCACAGTGCTGAGTTGCTTCTGAGCTTGACTCTGACTCGCTTCTTCGATGTACTACACTCATCATCAACTACTCGCATTTCCTCAGCCCAGATCCCTTCCATGCCGAAATGTCTCAGCGCCTTCTTGTTTGAATTGCGATGTGACCTGCGTCCTCGTGAGCTGTGCAAATAAAAAAAAAGACCCATACAGACGACCATCTGTTCTCCCTTTTTGCAGAAACGGAAGCAGTCGATAGTTTCGCGTTCGCTGCACGAGAAAAAACTGGAGGTAGGGTGTTTCAAGACATACACAGCGGAGGGGGGACCGGCAAGACCTGGGGGGTGATTGGGGGACCATTGGGGGTGAAATTTTGCCAGAGGCTGGAGCTAGGAGGTGCAACATTCGAACAGATTTTGAGAAGCTCGCATATGGAAAAAGAACCGATTTAATCTCCATGCTGAAAGTCTTCAGTGTTTGCTTATAGGTGTGACGGAGAGTGTAGATAAAACGTACAGAATTTCTTTCAATTAAAATCGTCTGCATACATAATTTTGTGTTGATAGCTTGAATGTTGTTACAGATTTAGAATTGTAGTCTAATAAGTCTATAAGTTGATTGATTGAATCAAATCTTCTATAGTGACATAAATAACCGTTTTGACGTACACTGACAATGAGCAGCAGAACTTCAAAAAACGCTCTCTGATCTTGTCACGAGAAAAAATGGTTAAGGTTTGGCCATGAAAGACTGAATTTTTGTTTGTCGTCTCTATATTGACACAGAATCTCCTTCAAGGAGCTGAGCCTACCAAGCAATTTCTCTACTACAATCGCTTTGGGCATCACATTGTACTCAAACCGCAGTTTCTCTGTCCCTGCAGCTACAGTATTGTATCTAACAGATCGCATTCGAAGCTAAGAGAATCTCAGAATGTGAATCGCGTTTGTATCCTTTTAAGCAGAATTGCATACTGAGAGATGCTGACTCGGGGGACCAAAATGGGCTGAAGAACGTCACAGAAACTAGAGAGAAGCGAAAATGAAGAACAAGAAGAGGGAAGAGGCACTCGAGGCTTCGATAGGAGGAAATTTTGAGAGAAGAACAAATATGAGACACAGCTGTTTCAGTTCCCGTCTTTCTCCTCTATGACCCGCCCCAAGTGAAGCCCTCTACCAAAGTAACCGCACAGCGCGGATTTGGTAGTAATCGCTCTTTCCCACCACAAGCAAAAGCCTCTCCCGCCTCTGCACAAGCCTTACCGCCTCCGTGCCCACAAGCAGAAGCCTGTCCCACCTCCGCACAAGCCACCCCGCCTCCGTGCCCACAAGCAGAAGCCTCTCCCACCTCTGCATAATTAAGCCTTACCGCCTCTGTGCCCATAAGCAGGAGCCTCTGTCACCTCCATATAAACTATCCCGCCTCCGTGTCTGCAAGCAGAAACCTCTCCCACCTCCGCACAAGCCACCCCGCCTCCGTACCCACAAGCAAAAGCCTCTCTCACCTCTGCACAAGCCTTGCCGCCTCTGTGCCCGCAAGCAGGAGCCTCTTCCACTTTCGTACAAGCCACCCTGCCTCTGTGCCCACAAGCAGAAGCCTCTCCCACCTCCGCACAAGCCACCCCAACTCCGTGCCCGCAAGCATGAGCCTTTCCCACGTCTGTACAAGCCACCCTGCCTCTGTGTCCGCAAGTAGAAGTCTCTCCCACCTCCACACAAGCTACCCCGCCTCCGTGCCTACAAGTAAGAGCCTCTTCCACCTCCGTACAAGCCACTCCGCATCTGTGTCTGCAAGCAGAAGCCCCTTCCACCTCCGCACAAGCCACCCCGCCTCCGTGTCTGCAAGCAGGAGCCTCTCCCACCTCCGTACAAGCCACCCCGCCTCCGTGCCCACAAGCAAGAGCCTCTCCCACCTCTGTACTAGCCTCTGTAGCTTCAGCAGATGTTTGCAGCTCTCGTTCCCCTCCGATTGACTCCACCTCGCCAGGTTCTACAGACGCTTGTAGCTCTCATCCCCCTCCAAACACCGCTTCACCTCTAGATGAAAATATTGTTGAATCAGAGAAGGAAGATGAAGGTCTGGAGAAGAGGAAGCTAGAGAAGAAGAGCCATACAACAGAAAAGAGAAAGAAGAAGAGAAACAAGAAGAGAAAGAAGAAGAAGAACAAGAAAAAGGTAAGGGGGGAGCAAGCTGGTCGTAAGAATTCTGTGGTTTTCCTGTGTAACCAGTCTGTGAAGCCAGCTTTCGAAGGAGAAGACGTTTCTTCTTTCAACCCACTAAGAGACTGTCATAGCTCTTCCCTTTCTCTGCTTCTCGTGGAAGAGATAACAGTTACCATGCTGGATAATCTGGCAAATCGACACGGCTGCACGGCTCATGCAAGCATCAAGCCAGGGGGATAAATCACTCGTCTGATTGTTAAAGGTGGAGATGGAACTCCTGAGTCATGGGAGAGCACGGTCTTCAAAGCATATCAAGAGATGTGCGAGTACCTTATGAGATGGCCGCAGGGTCGATTAGGCTTCCAGTGATACGATTTTGGTGTTTGTATATATAACTTTATCTGGGTGTATGTACTTGATTGATCGGGTGTTTGTCTTTATTCAATTTTCTTCCTCCTTTACTCCTTTCTCATGAAAACCACTTGAACATTGCAAGCACAAATTTGAACCCTTGTAGTTCCCCTTTCCCTTGGTGACTGATCAAAAAGTATTAATTGTTTCGATCGAGTTGTTACTTTGCCTTCGGGCGGCGTAAGCCAGTGTAAATCTTCGAAAGAGTCTGTCATCAACCCCGTTTCTCCTCTTATTACCTCTCATCTATCCTTGCTCTACCTTGCTCTTACTCTCTTTTCGGATTGATTCAGAATTCAATGTATGAATGTGGTGTGCACGTGTGCCGAGCGTTTGTGTCTCCATGTGCCTCCGTAGATGTGGTGTGCCTTGAGGTGAATCGATCCGATTGGCATGCATTGCCACGCTTCCTCATCCCCTCCCCCCCATGAATGCGTGCTCTGGGTTGTCCTCAAAGCCTTGTTAGTAGCTTAGGATTTGGTATCGCTATAGATCTAGGATTTAACCCTTTAAGTTAATCATCATCACTATGGGGCAGCACTCCTAAGTAGAACCCTAGTACCATGCATGTTTATGCTGTAATTGAAGATGATATAACATAGGTTCTAATAGGTTCTAACACTGTTTTTTGCTTTTTCAGACTCGTTAGTGTAAGGTTTTTTCAGATTCTTAAAGGTTCTTTAAAGAAGAATCAAGTCTACATTGCATCAAAGTGGTGTCTCCATTATTTGGTTCTTACTCTCTAGAGAAACCACTAGAACCTAAGTTCTAGGAACCTAGACAAAAACCTGTAAGAATCATAAAAAACCCTCCCCGTAAAGCTTCAGAAAGACTAAAGACCTAATTTGGATGATTAAAATGATCCAAACAAACAAGACAGATGCTTACATAGGCCAAAATTGACTGTCAAAATCATAAAACTCAGCTGACAGTGTGAACTCGCTTTTTTTTCTCTTCAAACAGACTTATAAGACGAGCAAACTCTTCATCTTTCATGAAAACGGTTTCATTCATTTCATGCGCATGTTGAATATAAAAGAACACAGAAGAAAGTGGGACATTATCGATATAAATCTTTTTAGGCTTCCTGTTTCGGCCTAAGTGCTAAAGGAGAGAGAAAGCGCGCATGTCGGCTAAGTCGGTCAAAGCCTCGTCGGACTTACGATATGTATGTACAGCAATCTGGTACAATTCATCTAGGTCCATTTCTTCATCTTCAATATGTGCAATCACTTGCAACCCTGAGGGCTCAAAAGCTTTCTTCTTGTCATTCCACGATAAAATGTTCACCACCTTGGAAACGTACCAACTCGGTTTTCTCTCTAAGCCCTCACCCTTATCATACTAGCATGCCATGAGTTGTCCTACATTGTCCTACCATGATAGAATACTCGTCTTTCCAAATCAATGCCTGACTGTAGGACTTCGCACGCACTTTCACCCCTCGATCGTTTAACAACTTCTCTTGATATAAAAGAGCATACCCCGTACTCAACCGCATTAAATAGATTTATACCATGGACCGGGTTAACTAGCGGGTTAAACTTTGGTACTTCAAAGGAGATAACCCCTGTGATAGTGTCACCTCCCTTTGCTTCCCTTCAGGTGTCGTCACCGCTCATATAAAGACAGAAAAGGACTGTTTTTATGCTGCGTCTTCTGTTTGAATCTGCTCCCACAAACTTTTGAGTTCTTCTCCCTCTGGTGTCTTATCCAACTCAATGAGGATCTCTATATCCATCACCACCCACTCGTCATCTTCAATGCCCCCCCCCTCCCTGGCCTTTTCCCTAGCCTCCCCAGCCTCCTCCCCCCCTTCTAACTTGTATCAACACAGATGCCGATTTGGATCAAGAACCCGCTGCCTCTCCCGGCTGGCATAACATAGGTGTCCGGCTCCAAAAGCAATCGCACAATCTCTGGGTTTAGGGTGTGTCACTGCTTTTGGTTATATAAAAGTTCTAGTAAAGTTCTAGACTAAGAACACTATTTTTGAACAAATAAAATCAAGTTCCTAAGAGTTAAAATGATTAAACAACTTCTTAAAAGCTTAAAAACATGGTTTTGAATGTTTATAGTTAGGTTATGGTAGGTTATAGTAGGTTATAGATGTTTCGCCACCTAAGGTTCTAAAAAAAGTTCCTAAACCATCCGTTTCTGAAAACCTTTTCCTCAGAACCTGCCAAAACCTGCTAAAACCACCTTAAACCGGCCTTTTCTCAATAGAAATATGATCAAACCGACCAGGAACGCTCGCAAACTGATGAGACAATCAGTGTTTTTGTCCTCCTTCGCGCCCTAGCCGTCAACTCCCTCCCATTCCCCTCCCTCATTGCCTGAACTATGAACAGCAGCCGCAGTCTAGAGCCGCAACGCCGCCCAGACTTTCGTTTAGAACGATAGAGATGATTCTGAGTCCTCAATATTCCTCCCTCTGACTTTTTGAAACTTTACCATGAGCTAGACAGACGACCTCCTGCTTTCAGATATCTTTTTTTAGATTCATTCAGCAGTTTTGATCGATGGTGGACTCCAAATTTAAAAGGAAGAATTGCAGCGAGCTGAGCGATCCTTCTTTAAAAAATGTGAAAAGGTGAGAGAGCTTCTTTCAGGGGAAGTCAAACTGGAGGAAGGAGTTATGCAGATAGAGCTGAAAGCCAACGGAACCACTTATAGTGTGGAAAGTGGGGGTCCGGCTGTGAGACATGGCGAGAAGAGTCGGGATGTGCTTTCAGACTAGCTTTAAAAATGGATAAAGAAAAGTGAATAAAGAAAACCATCGTTTATGTAAGAAACTCAAACGTTAAAAAACGTTTTTAAGCATTAAAACTCAGTAGAAATAAAGTTATGTAAGGTTCTATAAGGTTCTTTTAGGTTCTAAAAAAAGTTACTGAACCTAGGCTTTTGTCTTTTTAGAACCTATAGTAGCGAAATGATTTTAAACCTCTATAACTTCGTGATAAAAGCAAACAACCACCCAGTTTGTATTGTGTATAAGGTTCTACTGGGCTTAAAACCACATTGAACACACTTTTAAGAGTATACATCTTCTCTATCTTTGTTTAAGGGGGGGGTACAGACTATAAATCAGAACGGCGTAATGTGCGCGCGAATATTTGCAAACGTGCAGAATGGCGCAATGCGCGCGCGAATATTTGCAAACGTGCAGAAATAAAATGCATGCATGCAAAAGCATGTTTGAGGCAATTCAAATTGACGGTCATGCATTCGTGGTCAATGCAAGACACAAAAGCAGACAAAGACTACTCTGGGCAACTGCCAGAGGTTTTGCGTAAGAAGTAGATCTTCATGTCGATCATGTCTAGAGCGCTAGCTCTTTCTGCTGGTGCTCTCTACATGCGGGCAAAGACCTGTCCCGTGTTCTCTTATCCAAAGACTTGACCGATAGAGAGCTCAGTCTGCTTCCCTCTCTCTGTCGCTGCTAACCTTCGGCTTATGAGTCTGGGTTTCTCTCTGTGCTGCCAGAGGGATGATAGATGAAACAGGTTCCCGTCTTTACTTCCCGGTTCTGGGAGTAAAGGATAGTTTCAAAGGTTTCAAGCTGGACTGCACCGCCATCTGCAAGGGTGACCCCACTTTCAAGAAGCTGAACAAGGATGAGCAGCTGTCAAAAGTCGCGACAGCCCTCTTCCGATCAGCAAAGGGGCATCCAGACTGCGGAGAGCAGGTGATCTCCTTGTTCAAGAAGGTAGATGCTCCTGAGTTCTCCAATGGGAACACCTCCGCCCCAGACACGAACTGGGATAAGTTCTGTACGACCATGTGGGAGACTATCAGGATCCTACTAGAAAAGAAAGACAGAGAGAAGAAAGAGGCAGTCAAGGCAGAGTACACGGAGTTCTCGAAGTCGCTCGTGTTCGACCGCATTTCCAAGTGGACTGTGAAGTGGGGGTTGATAGAGCAAAGGGCAGCCGAAGTGGGAGTAACGATCACAGATAAGGACAAGGCCACGCACCTTCTGAAGTCCATCTCCCGGCACTCGCCGTCCCTTCACGCCATCTTGAAGGTGACGATGGATGCAGCCGACCAAGAGGATCCAAAAAAGATCCTTGACAAACTGAAAGGCCTTCAGGAAACGCGGGAGGGAGATTCGTGGTCTTTGGTCGGTGATGCTCTCGGTGGGGGAGGTGGCAGTGCCTTACCTACACAAACAGCAGCTAAGGGTCCAAAGGTAAAGGAAGAGTTTGCCGGTCTCATTTCTGTCGTGCAGCAGACGGTGCAAGAGCAGCTCCGTCTGGCAGGTTTTGTTGGCCCTGGAAATGTTCCTGCCCGGTCTTTAAATGGAAAGGGGGGAAAGGGGCAAAGCAGGGGAAGGAACCAAAGCGGCAGAGGGGGCTCTAGCGGCGCAGGGGGTGCACAGGGAGGTCCTCCCAATCACGGAGGAGGTTCCCGCGATGCTTGTCCCAGATGTGCACGCCCTGGTGGTCACGATGCGGGCTTCCCATGCCCTGCACTCGGACGCACCTGTGGCTACAAACCCTGCGGTAGAAAGGGACACGATGCAGTCGCGTGCAGGATGAGAAAGAGGGATGAAGAAAACAAGCAGCCGGGGAAGAGCGGACCGAGAGGGCCCTAAGGGTATGTAGGCCAGGTTGGAGGGGGACAGGCGTCATCCGAGCAAGGAATCCGTGTGCATGACAGGATCACAGTCACGGACATGGCGTTTCTCTCCGTCGGTGCATGCGTGGGACAAACAAAACGTCCGTCTCCTCCGATCGACAAGTTTGTGGCCGATACAAGTACTATACACAACATAGGCTCCACCCATATGTTCGGACGGTACGTGATTGCGCATAAGCCATCCACCCGAGATTTCGGACAGGCCCACGGAGACGCCCCTGCTGTGCAAACCGAAATGGAGTGCATAGTTGCCCTCCCTGTAACACTTCTGGAGGGGGAGCCAGACAACTGGCAGCAACGCACAGACGAGCCACTCGTGATCCGCATGTGGCTGTCTGAAGATGACTCCGTCTATTCCCTTCTATCTCCCGAAGTGATGAACAACGACAAAGCCGATGCAGTCAACTCCCACTGCGTGTTTGAGGACATTTGGGGGAGAAGGAAGAAAGTCAAAATTGACTACCCCAGGGGGGATGACAGATTCGCTGTTCCCATGGTGCAGTTGCATCCCGAACGATTTCAGTATTTGGAGTTGGGAGGGGCACATGGACTGGCAGCAGCCATGTCCGCAAGCAGACACAGCCAGCGACTGAAGGAAGCCGACGAGGAGACGTGTATAACTTGGCACAGAAGACTTATGCACCAAGGTAAGGAAAGGTTAGAAGAGATCCTAAAAGAAGAAGGTCTTCGCATGAGTCATGCAGCGTAGCAAAAAGTCTATGCTGACTGTCGTGTCTGTGAAAGGAGAAATGCAATCTTTCCATCTCTCTATGCAGTTCCCGACCGCCGATCGCGAGTCACTCGGTTCGGACAGGTTGTCTACTAGGACCACTGGTTCATTAATGACAGTGGTGGCATGGGAGGGAGGGGTGAGTATGCAGTCTCCTTCATGCTCGACTACTACACCGGCAAATGGAACATGATGGCAGGCGCCAACCGCAAGGTGGAAGGCGACCTGGGCGCACACCTACTCAGATGGAAGGCACGCTACGGCAGCTTTCCCGAGTCCATTGAGGCAGATAAGGCACAGGAGCTGTGGGCAGCGGGGAAGAAATGGCACATCGCCATGGTGCCAGTGCCACCGTACTGTTATGGTCCACACGGGACGATTGACATCGCCACCCGCACAGCTCGAGTTCTAGTGCAGACTGCACTGGAAGAGCTGAACCTGCCGAAGGTCTTGTACAAGCACGTGCTCGACGGCATTTGTGAGACCTGGAATAAGACCTATAACAAACAGATTGGCATGACTCCTGCAGAAAAACATTTGGGCTTCCCACCCGTGCGGACGTTCATGTTTGGAGATCAGATTGTGGTGAAAATGAATGAGAAGAGCCTGGAGCTGGCAGGGGTGGAGGTCACATATCTCCACAAAGAAAATTCTCATCTTGCCACTGTTCTCCGCAGAGCACCCGTCTTGGGTAAGGGCACAGAGACCCACACTGTGCTTGAAGTCCACCCAGCATGGCTGAAGCCGGTCAGGCGAGGCCTGAACAAGTCATGGCTGGGGCGCTAACAAAAGTGGGAGGTTCTAGAGGCTCGTCACTGGTCGGACATCCGAGCACAGAAGCAGCAGCAGGCACCACCCGTGCTCCACGGTCCGTCCCTGTCCCCTGTGTCCGTGTTTCTGATTCCTTCTCAGTCCAGACCGCAAGAGGTCGGGGGTGCCGCTGCGCATGGCCCGGGTGTTGCGGGGTTGGAAGTCCGAGGAAGGGTTGAGGGAGACGGCAATGGAGAAGGGGTGGAGGCGCGAAAGTACAGCGGTATCTGGGCTCAAACAGGCAGAGGAGGGACATTGCAGCCTTTCATTGTCCGACAAGAAAACAGCAGAAGCGTGCAGGTCAATGAATTTGACCAGACGCCAGCTAGAGAAGCTAGAGTCGGGGGTATGCGTCACAACAACATCAACCACCAACTCGTTGTCTCCCGCTTTCAGTGGTCCGAGGGACAGCCCTTTCCATCTGCTCCGGAGACGGCTAACGCAGCCCGTTGTCTCCCGTTGTCTCTCCCGAGGCCGTGCCTGCAGTCGTCCCTCCATCTGCCTCTGCAGACGCAGCTGCTCAGCCGTCGGGGGTGAATCAAGAAGAAGAGGAGTGGGGGAGAGTGAAGGAGGAACTGTTCGGAGACAGAGCTTTGGAGATGAAAGCAGAGGAAGGGCAGGTTCAAGAAGAAGGTGGTGCCATGCTGATCGCAAAGCAGGGGCAGCCTACCTTGCCTCAAACGCAATCCAATCGTCCGTCTCCTCCCACAAAGATCCCATACAGCCACCGCATGCTGCAGTGGGACTTTGACGTCCGTAGATACTCAGAGGAATTTGGGGGAGACGCTCCGTTTCTCGCTCTGGCTAGCTTCCGAAAGGGAGCAACCATGCTTCCTGCCAGCAGAGAGGAGATCGCGAGAGGGGAATTTTGGGAGGCTGACGTCAAAGAGTGGGCAGCCATCCTTCACACAAAGACGATCGGAAAGCGCCGCTCACACCTTGAGCTCGCTGCCGTGCTCAACATGGGTTTTGCCAGAAACCACAAAGAAGATTTGAGCAAGGGACCCGGGGGGAGAAAGAAGAAGACGCGCATTTATGTCGCAGGGTACGATGACCTGAGGAAGGTGGACACATTCAGTGGCACTCCCAACCGCGACTGCTTTCTTCTCACCCTCCTGTATGTTGCTACTCGGGGGTTTGAGGTGGAGTTGGTGGATATCAAGAATGCATTCCTCCAGTCCCCCGATGACCACATAGAGCGCGTGGGGGTGCGCATCCCGAAGAGCATTCCCACCATGCCTGCACAGAAGCCTTCTTTTCTCACTGAGTACAGCGATGCCGAGTGGGGAGAGATAAGGAAAGAGGCAGAGAGAGTGGTCCCAGGTCAGATCTACGAACT
>JAHBMJ010003184.1:0-39883 GCA_018398765.1 Chromera velia
TGTGTGTGTGTGTGTGTCCCTGGCTCTTCTGACCGACCTTTTGTCCAAGGGAGGAGGATCTTTTCTCTTGTTTGTGTATGTGTGTGTATGTGTGTGTGTGTGTGTCCCTGGCTCTTCTGACCGACCTTTTGTCCAAGGGAGGAGGATCTTTTCTCTTGTTTGTGTATGTGTGTGTGTGTGTGTCCCTGGCTCTTCTGACCGACCTTTTGTCCAAGGGAGGAGGATCTTTTCTCTTGTTTGTGTATGTGTGTGTATGTGTGTGTGTGTGTGTGTGTCCCTGGCTCTTCTGACCGACCTTTTGTCCAAGGGGGGAGGATGCAAAGGCAAACCTGCCCTCAGGAGAGAGGACACAGCAAGGACGCCCAAAGTCATCAGAACAGGCCCCGTACAAATTCGCCAGCTGCATTCATTCACAAGCACACATTCGTATTCATCCTGCCTGGATTTGTTTCTTCGCACAATTCATTCCATTTCGTTGCGTTCTTTTCGATTCTGTTCTTTTATTCATGGGTCGAATGAACAAAGCAGTCGACGAAATGAGTACGTTCTTCCCTCCTTACTTTGTCCGCGTGTCTGCGACCAGACAAGCGTATCAAAACACTCGTGGGCAAAGCAGCAAGCATGACACACACACACACACACACACACACACACGCAAACACACATACACAAACATACGCAGAGAGAGAGAGAGAGAGACAGACAGACAGACAGAGAGAAAGCAAAAGAGAAAGAGAAAGAGAAAGAGAAAGAGAGAGAGAGAGAGAGAGACAGACAGACAGACAGACAGACAGAGAGAGAGAAAGCAAAAGCAAAAGAGAAAGAGAAAGAGAAAGAGAAAGAAAGAGAGAGAGAGAGCGAGAGAGAGAGAGAGACAGACAGACAGAGAGAGAAAGCAAAAGAGAAAGAGAAAGAGAAAGAGAAAGAGAGAGAAAAAGACCGTAGTTCAATCAGGTGTACGAGCTGAGAACGAGAACTTGCTCTGTCTCACAGATAGATGGATATTCAGACAGACAGACAGACACACAGACAGACAGACAGACAGACAGACGAGGTAGGATGATGAAAACAGCAGCGTCAACCTCTCTTTTCAGTGTTCCTCGCAATAAGCCGTTGGCATGGAGCAATTAAAGAAGACTTGAAGTGTGAAGCTACGAAACTATATTCCTTCCTTCCTTCCTTCCTTCCTTCCTTTCTCCACTTTCATCACTTTCAGATCAGCCCAACAGGACAACCTTTTAGTACGTTGAGTGATTGTGGCTGCGTGTCAATTCTCTTCTTTCAGAAACCGATCGATCATCCTCCAGCCCCATTCATTCAGTCATCCGATTTCCCACTCACTCACTCACTCACTCACTCACTCACTGACTCACTCACTCACTCACTCACTCACTGACTCACTCACTCACTCACTGACTCACTTACTGACTCACTCACTCACTCACTGACTCACTCACTCACTCACTCACTCACTCACTGACTCACTCACTCACTCACTCACTGACTTACTCACTCACTCACTCACTCACTGACTCACTGACGGACTCACCTGAGTTCCGACCACCACCTTCCCTTTCTCCTCTCCTCCTCCTCCTCCTCCCCCTCCTTCTCCCAGAATTCCTTCCAGAGCCTCTTGCCGTGTGTCCAGAAGAATGCACCTCCCCTTGTCCGTGCACAGCAACAGACACCCCGAGTCTCCGGACCTGCAGAGACAATTCATTGAGAGAAAAAGATAAGGGGAAGGAGAGGAGGGGACGGGCCAACACGACAGAGAGAGAAAAGAAATTAAATACAGGCAGAGAAGAGATGGAGAGTGGGGATAGACGAGAACACCCATGCACCCCGAGGAAGAAAACGCTCATCATCAGTATGCATCGATGGATCACGAAACAGACCCGCACCCTGGCTAGAGAAAACGTTTTTTTCATTCCGCCCCTTTGCGATGGACACACACATCTGCATCAGCCGTGCTTCCAAGCAAACAAGGAAGAAACACCGAGACCCCCCCCCCCCCCAAAAAAAACAAAACACCGGCTGTTGACCTGCACAAATCCAGAACTTCAAACGAAACAACGGAATCTCCAAATGCATTCAATCTGCAAACAAAGCAAATCCAGCTTGAACGCATGAGTGTACACTACAAGAAAGATACACAAAGCAAAACTCAGACAGAGACAGAACAGAAGATGATACAATCAATCTACCGCGCAGAATGAGGTTTTGCGTTTGAGAACGTCTGACGCACACTGTCTTTCTAACAGTCCATCCATCTGTTCTGTGGGTCTGAAGCAAATCTTCCCACCCACCGATAATACATCCAGCATCCCATGCAACCCCCTTTGACGGACCCAATCTTTCCTGTCCACGTGAACCCCCCCCGTCCCTTTCCCTCCCCGACTCCATTCTGTTCTCCCCCTCCAATCCCCAGCACACGAAGGAAATGCTCTCCCCTGACTGCCACAACCAACAAAAGCCCCAAACCTCCGTCGCCTTCTACACTCTGTCTCTCTCCCCCCGCCCGAATCCACTCGAGAGCAGAGGGATCACCCCCGATGTCCAAATTTCTCTCAGCAGAAATTTCAACACACAAATCCCTTTCCTTGTCACCCCTCACGTCCAAACGATGTAAGCACACAGTCCCATCTTTTGACAGTGAGGCCAAACGATGACAGTCAGGGGTGAACCTCACAGCCGTCACGAACTTCGAGTGCCGCCGTGCCGTGTGCGCTTTGATACCAGACAGAGACAGCTCACACACGCACACGTCCCCTCCCATGCTGCCAGCACCCAGCACCACAAGAGGCCCCAATCCTGCATTCGAATTCTGAGCATCCCCCAATTCCAGTAGCCCTGCGTCAAGGCACAGTGCAGGGGCGGGCAGATGCTCGAGGACGGAGACGGACACAACTTCCCCCGCACCCCCTCCTTTTGGGAGACGGCAAGCAACCAGTTTGACGTCTCTATCCACTGAGGCGGTGGCAAAAACCTCACATTCCTCTGAAGGTCTCAGAGACGGGTGAAGAGTCTGTGAGGGAACAAAACGCACTGCGGTGATATTGCCAGAGTGCAAATTTCGAAACTCCCACGAGGTGCCGTCTCCTCCCTCTGGAGGTCCCACTGCATCTCCCGTCTCGTCGAGTCTCTGCATACGGAGACGCCACTCCGTGCGAACATCTACTTCTCCCTTTGGAGAATGAAACTCATCCAGTTTGCACAGGGCTGCAGAGAGACGGGATGCGACGGGTCCCTCTGTCAGGTTCTCCAGCATACACTCACTGAAGGTCACCCCCGTCTCCGCACTCAAAGTCTCTGCCGTCTCCTCCAACTGGTGGTCCTTGAGGAACTGCAACACGCACAAGACGTCTCTCAAAAACCTAGCGTCCTTGTCCATGCTCTTGTCGTCATCGCCAGAACAATCAAAGTCCATTTTGTCGGCCAGAACCAAAGAGAGCCACTGAGTCTCTCCACCGACTTCTCCAAATCTTGTCTCAATGACAGTCTGACTGACAGTGACGGCACGCACCCACTTGCCACCACGAGGTTCACAACAAAACGGAGCTCCTTCTTGTATCAGAGATCGAGTGGTTGCATGCGAATGCAGGCCATTGGGCAATGTCGACTTTGAGACTCACTGGGAGCTACAGCAATTCGAACTCTCAATCATTCGCAGCCCCTTATATAGTAGTAAGATCTGAATTTCATGTTTGGCCCTCGCGCGGTTCAAGGGCATGCATGGAGACGGGACCGCGGCGTATAGAGACGGCACCTCATTCGACTCCTATAGATTCGACTCATTTCGACTCATTTTAGCAGGCATCTCTGTGATTCTCTGTGAGGATTGCACTGAGAGGTTATTATTAATACTCTTCTTGCTGTCTTCGATCGCATCGATACGTTTTTCGCACACAATTAATTGGCCAGACACATTTGCAATCGCCCTCTATGCGCATGTCGGTGTGTGAGAAGTCAGATGTGAGCTCGTCCACGTGGCACTGCGTGATGGTGGAAGGGGGTGATGTACAGCAGCGTCATGCATGAAGTGACGCCAAGATTCGTGCAGACATCACTGCCCATACTAGTCTCAGGCTGGGACCTTTGTGTGGAGGCATAGATCTGTTCCTGCCAGGCACACAGAGGTAGGCAGAGGTTCGTTTCCGAGTCCCCTCTCTATCACTGTGTCCATCCGCCCTTTCTGCTTATGCATGTCAGTCTCAGTCTCCACCTGCATGCCTGTCTGCACCTCTCTGCGCATTGATAGATTTAAAGTAGTCTGCCACAAGAATGTGAAAAAAAATTTGAGAAGAATACCTTCAGTGTCCGTCTGTTCGTGGATCTTTGTCGTCCAATCCCTCCGATTTTTCACTCCCCACGTCATTGCTCAGTCTGCCGCGTCCTCGGATAGACAGGTGTCGTTCGATCATTCCTCTGCCTCCGCACGCTCGTCCGTGCTTGGGGTTTTGAGGAAGTCACTTGGAGAAGCCTGGAGTCTTGAGATTGTACTGGACTTTTCCTATCTCGCTCTGTCTGCCTGATTGACAATGTCTGTCTGTCTGCCCTTCTGCCTTTCTGTCTTCCTGTCTCTCTCTGAACGGAACGACTGTGTGGGCCCCTCTCTCCGTTTTGTCTCTCTGTCTTTTTGCCTCTTACTCTCTCTGTCTTCCCGTCTGTTGCGATTGCGTGGCCTTTCTGCAGAATTTAAACATTGCTGTGAGCCTTCCATCAATCAATGGGCGGTGGTCTGAATAACGTAAGCGCCTGGCGCGTCTCGTTTTGATACATCTGATCAGGGCCCCATCTGAATGAAATTGTAGAAATGTCATGACGTTTCACGTTTTTTCTCCTAGCTGCATCCACTGCAGAGACTCTGTGCGAACAAGGAACATTTTGGAAGAGGAGTGAGAGCTTTGGTTGACTGACTGAAGCTGTCTGGCCATGGATGGCGCGTTGGGGACGTCTCTTTCTGTTCCGGAAGGGGGGAGGGGGAGAAATGGGGAGGGGCGGGACAGACAGAGAGACGCTGCAGTGAGAGGCGGGTTGAGAGGTGGACCCTCTGAGGAGATGCGGGGGGGGGGAGAGGAGTCAGTTCATTCCAGAGAGGAGACGGGTGGTGGCCGGGCAGGCAAGAGAGAGTTGCAGAGTTTGCATTCCGAGCAGAGCACTTTGATCCTCCATCCACTGGTGTTTGAAGAGAAGGAAAGGGAGGGAGGGGAGGCAGAGTCATGCTCAGCCTCAGTAGACGGAGAGGGAATGAGCGATGTGATGGAGGAACTCTTCCAAGACCGCCAGCTGGAGGAAGAGGAGCACGAGGCCGCCGCCGTAGCAGCAGAAGCAGAAGCAGAAAAGAGAAGCCAGGAGGCCTCCATGCGGACACTGTCAGCAGGCAGACAGAGTGGCAGCATCTGCGAGCATGGCCACAAACGTTACTATTGCAAAGAGTGCGGGGGTGGGGGATTATGCGAGCATGGCCGCCAGCGTCACATGTGTAAGGAATGCGGGGGAAGAGGCATTTGTGAGCACTGCGAATATCGCTTTAGATGCAGGGTGTGCTCGAGCCACAACTTTTGTGAGCACGACCGGTACCGCGCGTCGTGCAAAGACTGCGGCTTTGTGCGGACCGAGAAAAAATGCAAGCACGGTCGCCAGCCCCATCTCTGCAAGGATTGTGGGGGGACGAGTATCTGCGAGCACAACAAAGAGCGTCGTCGTTGCAAGGAGTGTGGTGGATCGGGATTTTGTGAGCACGGTAAACTGCGGCACTTTTGTGTTCGGTGTGGGGGAAAGAGTATGTGTGAGCACGGGCGCGAACGCCGCAGGTGCAGGGACTGCGGTGGTGTGGGTATCTGTGAGCACGGGAAACAACGATTCGATTGCAAAGTGTGCGGAAATTCGAAAATCTTTTGCGAGCACGGACGTAGGCGGTATAATTGTAGAGGGTGTGGAGGTGGGGGCATATGTGAACATGGACACAGGCGTCGAGCCTGCAAACAGTGCAAGGGCATGAGCAAGTGCAGGCACAAGCAAATCCGTGCTGATTGCGAGAAGTGCAGGGGGGAGGGAAAGGGTCAAAAAGCGAAGAACGAAAGTTCAAAGAGAGAGACATCACAAGCTCACCTTGAACCGAGAGAAGAAGCCTCGAAGCAAAAAGGAAAGAAAAGAAAGCAGGAGGAATGTGTCGACAAGGGGGAGACACAAACTCAAGCAGCTCCCCCTAATCGCGTCCCTCGGGCTGCAAAGAGTAGACGTCTTGGTGAGAGCGTTCCTGACTCTCAGGCTCAGTCTGAGCTTCCGACGGGCTCACCAGCAGCAGCCTCAGGAGGACGGGGACCGGGTGGGGGGGGCGTTGCGAAGGTGTCTAGCTGCGAGTGGTTACAGTCTCCTCTTCTCATCTGCAAGCACGGCCTTGAACGGAACAGGTGCCACGACAGTGGGTGCCGCAGCATCTGCGTGCACGGTCGGAGGCCCACCCGTTGTAAGGACTGCAAGGTGGACGGCGGTGGCGCAGTCCTCCTTACCATGAGCGAAGGCGACTCAGTTGGAGGCACTGCAAAGACACGTGAAGGGCAGAGGGGGGGGAGGGGAGGCGAAAGAGCGGCCGTGGCGGTCTCGGGGGCGCTGTTTGTTGCAAGTTCTGGGGAGACAGGCGCAAAAGTTGGTGAGAGTTCGCAGAGTGCAGCTTCCCGAAAGAAAGAGGGAGCAGCGGGAGAAAGTGGGGGAGTTCAACCAAAGAGAGTGAAGAGGAAGAAGGTGCCAACGAAATACAATGAAAGTTCTGGAAGAGAAATTGAAGAAGAAAGAGCATCTGCTCAAAATATGGAGGAGGGGGTGGAATTTCTTTCAGGGAATCACCAGAATGATGGTGTGCCGAGCAGCACTGATGGAGATGAACAGGCGTCTGGTCCCTTAGACCCCGGTCCTACTTTCTTTGGTTTGTTGGAAGAGAGCGATTGATTCGAGTAGAATGACTGGGTTGATGATCCGATCTGACTATACTTAATATAATGCTAGATATAATGTGATGATGATGCGACTAGTGATGCGAGTTGTTCTGTAGAAGTTCTTGAAGCTAGTCTTGAATTAAGTTGATTCAACAACGGTTATATTTAATACCGTGATTAATACCGTTTAATATAAAGTGCTTTAGTAAGGCCGGGTTCCGCAATGACTCTGTCTAGGATTCTGTATCCTTGTCTAAAACTTCAACACATGTGAGCAAGTTTTCTTTCTAGTGTTGTTTCCTATACTATTAGTTTGTTTTATTTCTAGTTTTATTTTTATGAATCGTCATGTCTAACGTCATGCATCATCAAGATTACAGGATTACATTGTGTTCGAAGCCGAAGCCATAGACCTGCGTGCCAATTGTTTGGCGTCCGCCTTGCACCATACATTCATGCACATTACTCAACATCATATACGCATACATGCAACAACACATCCCATCATGATACATGAATTTCTTGCTTTGCCTTTTAAAACCATTGTAACTGCCGATAAACATAGACACATTTGAATTACAGTCCCGCAATAAGATGAGATTATGCTTGATTTTCTCTGACGAAGTGTAAGTAAAAGACAGAGTGATACACGGGAGGGGTGGAGCGGTAGCATGCATTCTCCATTACTTTTGCAGCTTTATGCCTATGTGCAGAGCCTATCTCTCTTGCTCTTTTTATCTGATAAAGCATACCGATCAGATTTTCTACCTTGGAACGCGGCTCTCTGTTTTCTTTCCCCTTCTCTTCTTTATGGTGGACTTGCGAGCTGTTTAGCAGTCACATCTCGAAAAGCATCCTTAAGTTCCTCTTTACATCTACCCCACACTCTTTGCCTCATCAAGATTCTTTTTATGAGTGTGCTCACATGGTAGTCTGCTTCGTTGACTAAGAAAGTGAACAGAGACATTTTATCAATTTTTCCATCCCCTTCTAACTTTTTCATACATTTTGCTCTCTTGTCTCTCTCGTCTGTCCAGCGTGTGCCAGATAGCCCATGCATTCAAAGTTCCTCCCTTTCCCATTTGTATACTGGGCATTCTGTAAGAACATGGATTTCATCTTCAAGGACTGAAAGATTAAGTAAGTCGAAACAGAATGACAAATTCGTTTCTCAAGTGGCACTCTCTGTTCATCTTTTTGGGGCACTCTTCCTTTTATGACAGCGAAGCTTCTTTCTCCAAGTCTGAATGCTGCTCTCCTTCTATGCACTGACCAGAGCACCGGCTCGGTATATCATCACTATCATACGCCGTTACGGTCGTTATCAGCCTATTATCCGTCATGTCTGGCATTTAGCGGCAACATAGGATAACGCAGTATGTAAAACGCATTATGAACATACAGTTTATAATTTTTATAATTAATAGCATGCATGCATTCTAGCATGCATTCTAAAGTCTTAATTATTTAATTGAGGATTTGTGCTTTCAAACTCTTCAGTCAAGATCGATCAAGCACAATTCACATTTATTAAAATTGTTTTTTGACAATGTATGATTCAAAGAAACCTACTATAATAGCTAGGCTACTATTTCAATCAATCAATAAAAAAACCTAGAAAAGAACGTTGCTATGAATATTAATATAATTCTGCTATGCAAACGTTGTGTAGTACCGTCTAGAGTGCCATAGAATTTCGGCTGTAGAACACATATGTATATGTGTCTATAATAACTCTCTAGATGACTCTACATATGTCACATGGTGTGTGATCCCCCCCCCCTTTTCCCCTCCCATTCCTCCCTCCCCTTCCGCCCCTCATTCCCCCCCCCCCTTCCCCCCCCTGTGACCCAATCCTCCCTACGTCTATCCCTGTTTCCCTGCCTGAGAGGATAAAGGACCTAGCAGGCAGATGGGAAGAGAAGCTAGCAAAACCGGAGGGAAAGAAGCAGAGGGGTAAGAAGAAATATGATAAAAGGAAGGATAGACAGACAGCCACCCGCTGGTGGGACAGTGAGTGTAAAGAAATAAAAAACGGGTAAGGAGAGCAGAGAAAGAGCTAAGAACACAAGTTGTAGGCAAAAGGAGTAACGATAGGTCTAGAGAGTATAGAAAGAAACAGAAAGACAAGCTTATGTGAGAGAGGGGAAGGTTGATTGCAAGAAAGAAGGCAGTGTACGCGCGTGTGCAGGCAGAGCGCCTTGCTTTGGAGGCGGCCAGAGACCCCCCAGCAGTATGAAAATGGAAGAAGGCACAACAGAACGGAGGGGATAGAGTGGGGAGCAGGCCTTCCGCAGATACTTTTTCAAACTTCTGAGCATCTGTGTTTGAAGGAGAAGGACTTCCCGGCTTTTTTCTCCCCTCCAGCCCCCTCCTCGGTCCCCTTTCTTCTCTCTCTCTCTGTGCGAGAAAGTCATTAAAGAAATAAACCCTAAGAAGGCAGCCAGACTTGAGGGTCTCTCTCTTAAGCATGCTACTCTATGTTTTGGCTTATCACATCTCTCGTGTTTTCTTCTTTTTATCTTTTTTAATCTCTTTCACCTCTTCTCTTACTGGCCGCCCACATGGAATTTACTTCGCATTGTCCCCGTCCCTAAAGGCCTTGTGTCTCCATTGGCAGATGAATGGAGGCCCATACACATAGCAAGTCTTCTTGCCAAATTCTTTGCCCTGCTTATGGATTCTCGTCTTCGTCTGAGAATGAGGATCGATGACAGACAGATAGGCTTCAGAAAAGGGGTTAGAACTAGAGAGGCGATTCATGCTTTATTTGCTTTATCGGAAACTGCAAGAAACAAAAAGAGACCGTTGTTTGCTTCCTTTGTAGACCTCAGTAAGGCGTTTGACAAAGTAGACAGGAAAAAACTGATAGAGAGGCTTAAAGAAGAAGGGCTGGGGGAAGGGGACATTCGAATGATTCATATGATGTATGTCAAAGTAATGGGGAAGATTGAGGGCTCGGACAATATGTTTGAGGAAGGAACAAGAGTCAAGCAAGGGGACCCACTCTCTCCTCTTCTCTTTCTTCTCTTTATCAATAACATTCATACCTTCATTAGCCTTCAATGTAGGGAGCTCCGGCAAGAGGAACGAGCAAACCTTCCTAAAGAAGCGAGCGCCCGATGAAGGGGGGAGTTAGAGGCTCAGCCCAAAGCCTTAAACTCCTCCCCCCCTAGCTCCCTCCCAGATATACCCCCGATAGAAGTAAGGTTGGGAGACCTACTGCTTGAGAACATTAGATATGCCGATGACCTCGTCATCTTCGGACACTTCCCCCAAGACCTCCAGAAGAGGATTGATCGGTTGGTTACCTATTGTAACAAGTGGGGGTTAACGGTGAATCTGAAGAAGACAAAGGTAATAAGATTGACAGGTAGAGGGGGGGTACTAGATAAAATTCGTTTCAAGGGTCGGACGGTCAAGTGGGTAGAGAGTTACAGATATCTTGGCTGTCAGGTTTTTTCTGATGTGAACCCTTGCAAGTCTGTGACCACCAGACTTAAAGCTACAGAAAGGGGAGTTGGGGGGGCTATGGGTCTATGTGCGTCAATAGGTATGCTCTCCTCCTACAGTCGCATGTCCCTTTTCAAGGGGACGTGGGAGCCCGCCACCACCTATTCCCTTGAAGCTCTCCCCATTCAAGAATCTGACATCCGATGCTTAGACTCCCTCCAGCTTCATTTTATGCGTTAGTCTCTCCGTCTGCCCTAAAATTCTTTTGTGTTTCCCACCTTTATATCCGTTAGGCTGAGGCTCATGAGAGAGATTCTCAGTATCAGAGTGAGGGGGTATTTAAGAAGTCTCTCTTTTGCTTGATTGGCTTTGCCTCAAGCATTGTGGGCATGCACAGGAGGGGGGAGTTAAGGGCGTGGTCGGGGTCTATAAAGAAGCTTGTACAACCCGTCAGTCCTGCCCTCCTGGAAGGTGAACCAGATGAGGTCGATTTCAGAACATCAAATAGCAAGCTGAGAAGGGAAGCGAGAAATAAAGAAGTGAACGAATAGATGGGGGACTGGGTAAACCCGGTCTCCATCACAAAAAGGAGAGGGGGTAGGCAGGGGAGGCAAAGAATGTATGGGAGCGTGTCTTTTCCTCTGACGTCTGCTTGCCTGACCAAATATCAGAAGGAGAATAGTAGCAGCCACCGTTTTACAAAATTGGTTCTCGGAAGCTTGGTGGAGGGGAGGGGGGGCTCATGGTCTGCCTCGGCAGAACCTCTCTCCAAGCAGTAACACTCAGTCTGTTCTTGTCTTCCCCCGGGGCAGTTTTCTACCCTTTGTTGTGCACCATTGTTGGAGGGGGGGCAAACCATAGGGGGAGGGTTGAATTAATTTGCAAAGCTTGTAAAGAGAAAAGTTGGGAGAAATTGATTGACAATCCGATTCACCGTCTGACAATTTGTGTCCGAACGGAGGTGCCGCGGGGGAGACTGAGTAATCTCTAGTATATTTAATTAATTTAGGCGACTGGAGCGTATGTCAATAGAAAAAGTGTATAAACACAGAGAGAGACAGGAAGCCTGAGAGGGTAGGGGGGTGGGGTAGGCCGAGGAACGGGTAAGGCGGTACTTCTCGCTTCTTCTTCAGAGGGACGCCCAAAAGGCTAATGCCCTCATTGCTGCATGCCTAGGACCGGACTGATCAATCCTGGGGAGCAGTGTTTTACTAGCTAGTAGTCCTAAAGTTCGGCTGTTTTAGATAACGTGGAGCATTCGCTTAGCCTAGCGTGCTCTTAGCTTGTAATATGACATGAATGCTCACAGACTGCCCTTTGCCATTGGGACATGATGGCTGGTGGGTTAAGTCACCTCATCATCATCATTATCATCAGTATGATAGTGAGCATAGTGATCTAAATATAGTGATTACGTGCATACTACTAGTAGCGTGCATAAGACAGTACTAAGACTAGTACTAAGACTAAGACGCTAGGCGCCGGCTAGAAAAAAAAAAAAAAAAGATCTCCCAAAACCCTTTACTTTTTTTCTTTTTTTTTTTCTGTATCAGTCAAACAACTGTTGTTCAAGTGTTGTACAAGTGTTGTTTGTGTGTTGCACAACTGTTGCTAAGTGTTGTTCAGGGTTAAAAAGTAAAAAAAAAAGAAAAAAAAAAGATCTCCTCAAATCGCTTATTTTTTTTCTTTTTTTTTTTTCTCTAGCCGGCGCCTAGCTAAGACGGTGCCTTAGGTTGAACACTGTTGCCGCATAGGTTGCCGCTCTACCAGAAGTTGTAAAGAAAAAAAATAAAATGTGCATACGTAAAATGATGAGAAAGAAAGCACATAAGTTTAAGAGGGAAAGAAACAAAAACTCATACAAACAGAATTGAATAGATACATTATTATATGACTCTAGATATGACTTAGCACATGACCTAGCATATGGCTCAGGCTTAAATTTTCGAGTGAATTTCTGTATGGATGTAGTAGTTAATCCCGGGGCCGGTTGGACCTAGCTAGCCCTAGTATTCAATAGTCCATCATAAGTGTCAGTTAACCTAGCAGTCAATTTGAATTCGTATATTTAATGCAGAGTATGAAGTTCTTTTCTGCATCTATGCATGCATAAAAACTGTTGATGCACCCTCCTAGATCAATCATTGTTTTCTGGAGAGAACCTGATTTTTTTTTGTTCGTTTTTGTCCGGACGGACCCGTGCCCTTCCCTCTAACAACCCTCCGGCCCGGACCGGCCGTACGTCTGAATTCCCTTTCGTTTCGTTTCTTCATTCTGATCCATCCATCGTGGCAGGGAGGGAGGGGGGGAGGGAGGGAGGGAGTCTATGTGCCTGCCTGCCAGAGGGACAGGTCGGGGAGGCAGCGAGGGAAGGAGGACCACAGCCCTCATTTGCTCCTTCGTGCCATCGATCAGTTTTTTTCTTTGAATTTTCCGTCCCTTCTCTGCATGTTTTCTACAAACAACGCCACACAGAAACGACGAATTTGCCAATTGAGCAACCTCTTCAATTCCCCTTTTACACTTCTTCTCCCCCCTCATCATGCAGTCGCATGGGCAAACACGCGCCCCATGGTCAACCCCCAATGCCTGTCTGTCTGTCTGTCTGTCAGCTCCTGCTTAATGGCGCCACTCCAGCCGCTGCAGCTCCTTCCTTTTGACTCAATACATCTCGAGCGTCAGGGCTCCGTTGCGGACGTTGAGGGCAATCTGGAAGGGAGAAGAGCTCTTTCTCGCAGTGTCCCTTGCTCCTGCGGCCTCGGACGGGAGGGCACCGCGCGGTCGGGGAGACGGGTCCGATTGGACTGGAAGGGCATACCTGGTTGGTGGAGACCCGCACCGTGGGGGTGCGATGTTATACTAATAATAGCAGGAGAGGTGGGACCGGGTGGGACGCTCCCGGAGACGGAAGGGGTCGCTGGCAGGGACCGCTCGGGCCACTTGGTTGGACTCACGGGCCGGTGCTGCGGTGGT
This sequence comes from Chromera velia, assembly GCA_018398765.1. Lineage (NCBI taxonomy): Eukaryota > Chromeraceae > Chromera > Chromera velia. The sequence continues at coordinate 13,362 of JAHBMJ010003184.1, forward strand.
CATGGGGACTGGACTGGGGGGGCGGGGGGGGCTTGCACGGAAGTTTGCCGTTCGGGGCCGTGCCATGGCTGCGTACCAGTCTTCCTCCGTCATCTATCCTCCCCTCGGCTGGGGGAATGAGCCTCGAGGGGGAGAGTGTCTGGGCGAGGCAGGGGAGGGAAAACGGACGTTATGTTTGGGGGATGGAGACCTGGCTCTGCCTCCTCCTGTGGGAGTGTTTGCATGGGATTTGAAGATTGTTTTTGGTTCGTCTCTGGGAGGGCTGCGCGTCCTTTGGGCCCTCCGGGGGTCGGGGTTGGGGGTTGAAGAGCGGACGGTGGGACGAAAACTGAAGAGGGAGCGAAGTACGATGAGGGGCTCAGAGAGAAGGTGAGACGAATGTGCAGTCGCGTCTGTCCGGGTTGTTCTCCTGTCTGCATGAGTGCTCTCTCTGAGTCATTCCGACTTCTCAATGTCTCCAGTGGAGAACCACGCAGAGAGGAAACAGATCGGATGAAGAAACAGTGTCACCTTCTCGTACGGACTCTTCTTTTTCTCTTTCCATCATTGCCACATGATTGCAATATCTGACTGCATGCCGGGATGAGAGAGAGAGAGAGAGAGAGACTTTCCTTTCAAAAAAGGAAGGATCGATGGATTGATGGATGGATGCGACGGAGGGAGGGAAATTATGTCAAAGATCCGCCCCATTGCTGGCAGGCGGTGACGCACCTTGCTGTTCCCCCCAATCTTCTGACTGAAGTAAGTAGACTTTTTCTGCATGTCCAAGGAGGGAGCTTTTCTGGTTGACGCTCTGTTTCATGCTGCACGGGTTGCTTGCATCAGCGCGCGAGAAAGAAAGTTTCCGAGCTGTCATTTGCTTAGCGATTTGCTGGTGGGGGACCCGTCAAAAGAAAACCCCCGAGGGAAAAGAAAAGAATGGGCATGCTATGAACCAACACATGGCATGAAGGGCAAGACATGACGACATGACATGAGTGCAGAAAGTGACGGCATACAATGACAAACCAGCTTTTCACTTTGCTTTCACAACTCTTTCACTTCCTTCTTCGAACTTCTTCCCAGATAGCTCGATCACACAGCATGCATGTGCTTTTTTCTGCCAAACTGCATGCCGAGAGATAGAGGCACGCAGGAACGCACAGACGTTTGTATCGGAATCGCAGTCAGTTGCCACACGCACGCGATCATAGAGCAAGAAAGAGGCACGGAGGGAAAAGGCGGAGAGCGGGGACGACAAAAAGTCGCCATGCACAAACACGCGACAGGCAGAGAGAGAGAGACTGATCGAATGAACGCGTTTCCCTCTCCTCCCTCTTCCCAGGTCACGGACAGACAGGAAGACAAGGAAGGAAGCACAAACGCGTCTTTCTTCTCCGCTCCCTGTCGCTCTTTCTCTTCCTCTTTCTCCCCCCCCCCGTCTGTCCATCCATGCCTGTGCACTCCCTCTGCATGCCCTCTCCCTCCCTTCCTCTCTGTCTCTGCAATGATCGAAGTGTCTCCTGAACAGCAAGTTACCCCCTTCCACCCCCCTTCGTGCTCCCCTGCAGGCTTCTTTCCCTCATGCATGATTGGGTCTAAGTTGCTCGAGCTCGATCTCTGTTCAGATCCACCGATCGATCGGAAGATAAATCGGGTGGTGGTCTGGTCACCGTCTCGATCCCGGCATGCCAGATCGAATAAATACATAAATCCTCAATTCCCTTCCAGACTTTATTTCCGCCGTCGATCACTCCATCCATCCACCCACGAAATTGCCTCCTTGAGTGAGAACCCCCTCCCCCTTCAGTCTTGCTCTCTTTTGATTGCCTTCTGGGGGATGGTCAACGCAAAGATATCGGTCGACATGTTACATTGACTTTATACAAGGTACTTCATTGCTTGCTCAGTTTTTCCATTAGCCACCCCCCCCCCATCCGGAGAGAGAGAAGAAGTTCTCTTGTGTTTGCACCCCCTCATACCGCCTCCTTCTCTTGCATGCATACTGGAAGGCAGGGCGGGGAGGAGGAAACTCCTTCCCTCAAGCTAGTCAGATCAGATCTCCAAAGTGACATTCTGCCTTCAAAGATCGAAAAGATTTCGACATGCATGCACCGTCATGCAGTGATCATTGAGCCTGCAGGGAGGGACCTAGCTCGACGCTCTCTCTCCCCGGCCGGCCTTCACTGGACGACTTACTGAAGCTTCTGCAGAAAGAGCGAGGGAATGAGTGAGTGCAATGCCATTGAAGGAAGGCAACTGGATGCATGGACGTCCCGCGGCCCCCCGGCCCCACTGTGTTCCTTCCTTCCGACACTTCGGCAATAAGAACGAAGGAACAAAGGGAGCTTAGAACAGAACACAACAAACGCCTCCAGAACAGAAATTTCTCCAATCAATCATGCTCTCCCCTCTCCTCAAGCTGCCACGTACCTCAAAATACAAACCCTCCCCCCCCCAAATCGACCCCCTGTGCCTTCCGTCTCTTTAGACCAACCACGACCGCTATATACCTAGACCAAAAACAAATCGAATTCCCCTCTGCACAAAGGCAGCGACCATGCCCCAGAAACCCCTTTTCTCTTTCTCTTTCTTTCTCTCCCTGCTTGGAGGCGTTTCTCTCTCTGGCCCTGGCACCCGAGCAGAGTCCTGAGACTCGGACTCCAAAGTTCCACTCAGTGGTTGTCTGCCAGTGGCTGGCAGTGCCACCCGATAGGATCCCGAGTCAGTTGTTGAACTTCCTGTCCCTGCCTCTGTCAGTGTCTCTACCGCCAGGAGAGCTGAAAGGGTCTCTCCGCCAACCTGACAAACAGCCGCAAGCGGGTCCCCCTCCTCTGGAGGCGACGGGGAGAAGAAATGGCGAGGGACAAAGGCGAGGTCCAACGCTGAAGAGGAAGAGCGGCGTCCCGGGAGGGAAGAGAAGAACTGCACGCACGCACGCACGCGGGGGGGGCGGGACACATACACACGTACAGAGGGCCGGCTGGAGAGAAAATTAATTGAGAATCATTAATGGCCGGACGCTGTCTGAGGGAGGATCCGTGGGCTGGCTGGGAAAGGCGACTGATTGATGGAGACTGCCGGAGTCATCTCTTTTGTTTTCTTTTCGTTTCTCTTCTCTTCTCTTCTCTTCTTTTTTTTTCTGTTCTTTTATTTTCTTTTCTTTCCGCTTCTTCTCTCTTCTCTTCTGTTCTGTCCTTGTCTCTTTTTTCCTGTTCTGTTCTTCTCTGTTCTTTTCTCTTCTCTTTTTTTCGTTTCTTTTCTTTTCTTTTCTTTTCTCTTCTGTTCTGTTCTGTTCTTTTAGTTTCTGTTCTGTTCTTTTCTTTTCTTTTCTCTTCTGTTCTGTTCTTTTAGTTTCTGTTCTGTTCTTTTCGTTCCTTTCCTTCTCTCTTCTTTTCTTTCCTGTTCTGTTCTGTTCCTTTCCTTTCTTTTCTGTTCTCTTCTGTTCTTTTCGATTCTTTTCTTTTCTCTTCTTTTATTTTATTTTCTCACTCCCATGCAGCTAGCTACCCGCCTAGCTCTGTCTGCTGCGAGCTGATGGATCAGTTCAATTCTTGCTTGCGTAGCTTTCTGACCGCGTAGGCATGCACCTATCTAGCTCACTGACCTTGACCATAGGGTTAAAAAAGAAGGCGGGGTCGCTCAAGACGTTCATGTTGTGGTCCAGCCTTAGAGGGGAGACGAAGAGGAAATTCTTCGCTCTGCATGCCTCGAATAACCGACGGCCGTGGTCTGGGGGGATCGTGAGGTCACTCTTCCCGTGAATGATCAGTGTCGGGACTCTCACCTGCATGATTGTGCATTGCACGCGCCATCAAGCGAAAGAGAGAGAGAGAGAGAGAGAGAGAGAGAGAAAGAAAGAAAGAAAGAAAGAAAGAAAGAAAGAAAGGGCTCTCAATGATTGGATCATTTGATCGGTCAGATTGATCGATCGATTGATTGTTGGATGTAAAGAGTGCACAGACGTACGGACGGATGCCGGACCGACGTTTGCCATCGTGCGTTCGCTGTTGAGGTAGTTGCTGGAGACCAAATTCTCCGTCCACCTGCCGAACCTTTCTCTCCCAACTTCTCGTACAGAAGAAAAGGGTGCCAACAGACATTGGCCATGCACGGGCCAAGCAGCTGCCATCTTCACGCAAGGGGCCGTACCTGCATTCACTCATTCACACACAAACACACACACACACACAGAGGGAGACAGATGAGTCAGAGTCAATCCAAACGTCGATGTGCATGTGAGTGGGTGGGTGTCAAGGGATTGAAGGATAAAGGGAGAGAGGGAGGGAGAGGGGCGCATGTGTGGGAGGGAAGAATGCATGCGCGTATGCGCATGTCCACAACTGACCGACTGATCGTCCGAGAAGAATCACGGAATCGAGAGGGAAGCGGAGAACGTCCCGGATGAACTTCATGGTGCTGTGGCCCTGCTGCAGGATTCTGTCCGGAGTGGGACGGCCAGGACATATCCCATAACCTGTAGTTGTATGCACATGCATGCGTGGATGTTCAGTTCAATAGTTGAGTAACGATTGTGTTTGGGTAAGCGGAAAGTGTGTGAGAGAGACGAATTTTGTGAAGAGACGGACCTGGATACTCAATTGCCATCACGTGGCAGCAGAGCAGTGCCTGCATATCCTTGAGGAAGGGGAAGACCGTGCCCAAATCCTCAGCGTTGGCGTGAAAGTAGAGGATCAGGTGGCGAGTGGGCTGAGGGCAGTTCAGAAGCAACGCTGGAAACCGTGTACCTCGATCCTTTTCCCGGTCGGACGGAATGTAGATCAAGTTTTCAGGGAAGCTTTGTGCACTATACGAGCTCTTGAAGGCCCACGTCGGAAAGACGAGGGCTGAGGGGTCAATCATTTCCTCTGGAAAGTTTCTGCTGTGTGCTCTTTCTGAAAGTGATACGTATGTGTTGTTCAGACTGACAAACTCTAGGCTACTGGTGTAACACAACGGTTTGGCTAGCGGTAACGGAGCTCACATTCCAGGACACCAAGCAAAAAGTGACGCTACACTGTCTGATTGTTCGATGCGTCCTTGCAACTACTCAACCGACATATAGCTAGAGAGCTAGACATACAACATCATACAATGCTGTTGCCGCATTATTGCGGCCAGCTGGGTTCATGCTGGGTTCACATGTAAGATCATTGTAAGATCATGCAAGCAAGTGCCCCGCCTTGGGCTGCGCGGAAATTGACGTCCTATGGGGGGAAAGGGGCCCGCGGGGGCCGGGTCCGCGGGGGCGAAGGTGCATGCATGTCCTTTTCATATTCTCGCGGTGTCCCTATGTTGAGTTTTTCATGGGGAACATGCAAAAACATGCACCTTCAGTTTGGCTGTATTATCAGCCTGCATATATGGGCTTCGTGCGCTCGCCTCCAAAGGACCAAATCCGACATGGAAAAACTGTACGCACGCGTGAATATGTTGAATCGTACGCGATGCGGTCTGATCATACAGATTTCTATCGATCTTAATTCTCAATATTTAATTCTCAAACTTGGAGCTTCTTCGCTTTGTACGTACGTTATAATAACATCTCATTAAGGCTTGTTTGTGCTCTCATTGCACGAACTTAAAGAAGAGCCCAGCTCATCTGTTGGATTTGTGTTTCTTCGACGAAGCGTAGCGCTGCAAAACTGTTTTGGTTTGAAGCTTTTTCTGGAGAGAGTTTGACTCTGCTCCTTGCGCAACACCCAACCCCCCGTGGTTTCCCTTTCTATCCTAACCTTCTCTGCGTTTTGCCTGAGCATTGAAGGAAAGATGTCCTCTACAGCTTCGGTTTCACCGAAGCCGGACGACCTCCAACAGAAAATCCGCAAACTGGAGTCTGATAAAGCCCAGTTGAAGTCTGACAACGATCGATTGCAGTCGAAGATTGACTATCTTTACGGTGTCATCGGAAAGAAGACCCACAGCGTGAAGGTTTCGAACCAATTGTATGTCAAACTTCTCTACTACGTCACACAGCATCTCAAGAAGATAGGGGAAGACGAAGTCCTTGCCCAGATTCAGAAGGTCACCTTCGACAAGGCTGCTGCCGATACTCTCAATTCCCCTCCTCTTCCTCAGAACAACAGGTCTACTTCGCCTACTGGTTCTGTCGTATTTAGGGGCTCACCTGCCACAACGAATCCATCGGGAGGAATGCAGAATGCCCTTCAAGCTTTCTCCCCAGAGGCAGAAAAGATCAAAAAGCAGAAACGTTCAAGCAAAGGTGCCCCACCCACGACCTCCCAAATCCCCAACCCAAAGAGAGGATCTCAAGGGTCGTCCTCTTCCTTCGCCGCCGCCGCCGCAGCAGCAGCTGCTACAACTGCTGCCCCTCAAGCTCGCTCGAACCTTACAGGCTCCAATGGGACTACAGGAAGCAAGAGAGGAGGTATGTCAAGTCAGACTACATAGAGGTGCAGCGGCTCTTCTCTTTGACGTCTTCGCATCATCCTGATGGATGTCCCTTCTTTAGAAGTCCTCTTCTTGCTTCTGCTTTCCCCCCCCCTGACCCCCCTGGATCTCCTACTCCTTCTGGCTTTCTCTCTTCCTTTCTTCCCTCGTTCCTTCTGGCCCCTTGCAATGCCTTCTTGTGTGTGTCTCTTGACGTCCTGAATGGCCCTTCTTCCTCTGTCACTAACGTATGCCCCCCCTCCCCTTCCCCTGTCCTCCCTCTGCGTTCTTTGTGCAGCTGCCCCACCGGGAGCGACTCGGACCAACTCGGGCCTTCCTCAGCAGCGGGGGGGGGCGGGCAAGCAGAGCACCACCCAGACGGGCAGACGGAGCCCCAAAGACCGAGAGAGGGCGCAAGCAGGAGCAACAGGCAAGCCCCCGATCTCTCCCAAAGACAGAGACAGAGAAGTCATCAACAGTCCCAAGAGCACCTCATCGCAGCAGACGACAGGCTCGGGAGGGAGGAAGCTCAGCTCTGCCAATCAGGCAAATGGGCGCAAATTAAGCTCCCCCAAGACAACTAACCAGGGAACCCGAAAGCTCAGCTCACCCTCCACCGGCAGTCAAGCAAATGCCCCCCGCAAGCTCAGCTCACCCAAGACGAAGGGAGCTTCTCAAGCAGCCGCCGCCGCCGCTGCTGCTGCTCCGGCAGTTTCGGTTTCGGTTTCTGGCGGGTCTCGCCGGTCTTCCGGGGCGCTGCCTGGCCCAAAGATGAGCCCTCCCCTTCCCCGCGGAGGACCCCAAACCCCCGCCTCCCCCCCCTCTGGACACACCGCCGCCGCCGCCGCAACTCCTCCCTCTGTGCCCCCCCAGGTTCCTCCCGTCATGATCCACCACCACGAAGTGTCTGCTGCTGCCCCCACCGACACAGACGACCTTCCGATTCCCTCTGCGGAACCCTCTGCCCGTCTGCGGGACAGGAGGGCGGACGACAGCGACAGCAGCGAGTACACCGACAGCGACGACGACAGTTCAGACGACGGCTACATGATCCAGCCCAAGGGGTCGTCCCACGCGAAGGCCATGGAGAGGCTGCCCAAACTGGGCCTGAGTCTGGGTGCGTCCCCCCCCGTTCCGTCTTCCTTCTCCCTCCAGGCTCCTCCTGAGTATCCGACTGATTGATTGAGGGAGGTGCATAGAAGGAGAGAAGGTGTAATTCATTTAAGGGTTCTCTTTAGCACGTAGAAGAAGCTTCACTTCATGTGTGAGGGCGGGGAGGGCAAGGGAGAGGGAGTAAGGGGGGCCGGGGGATTCTTTCTCTTCTTTTATGTTTCTGCTTGCTTCGTCTTTGATGAATGGATGCGTTTTGATGTTTCTTGTTTTGGACCGAGGAGAAGAGAAGAGAAGCGTGTCAGCGGAATGCACAACGGACACAGAAATTGTGAAAGGGGGAAATTAAGGGGAAGGAGCAGGCCGGTCTCGTCTCTCACATGCTTCCTTCTTTGCCCTCCTTTGACCCTCTGGCTTGTCTGATCTCTCACTGTGGATTGCGGCTGTGTCCCGTAGGCACACACACACACACACACACACACTCAGGAGTCCTCCCGACTCCCTCCGGTGTGGGCAGAGAGAGGGAGAGAGACAGACTGGAAGGAATGAATCATGTCGTTCCTCCCTCAAGCTGGAGGAAGATGAAGGAGAAATCGACCCGTAAATCTGTTTTGAGTCCGCATCGCTCTCTTTCCGTCCTCTCTCCCCATCTGTGCCTGTCTACATTGCGCCATGCATGCATGCAACGGACGGAAAAAAATATGTTGGAGCATGGAAGGAAGAAAACATGGGAGGGAGGGAGGAAGCATGGGAGGTCTCGTCCCAAAATGCACTCACGTGCACATACTTGTTTTGTTTCCCTTGGTCTTTAGAGAATGCCCTGCTCGACTGATCCTTGTCGGGAGAAGGAATGAAAGTCTCTTTCTTTCTTTCTTTCTTTCTTTCTGCATGTCTTCTTTTCTCCTTTAATTACCTGCACATATCTTGCGTGTGCCATCTTGGCTGTTGGAAAAGGGGGTCGGGTTTGGGATTTGGGAAGGGACTCTGAGATGCCTCTTGAGGTCCGGTTGGGTTTGCGGAGGGGAGTTCTTCGCAGGTGTCTGTCTGTCTGTCGGTATGTCTGTCTGTCTGTCTGTCTGGGTGGGAAAGCTGCAGGGAAACTGTCTCGTCGAGCATATTCGCACCGTGATCTAGGTGCTGGAAAAGGGAGATGCCCTATTTTGAATACCTGTTCTCAGGTGTGAGAGGAGGAAACATACTGTCTGAGAGAGACGGATCAGTGTTGGTGCCTCTAGGGGACTCCCTTTGATCTTTCTTTCCATTCATTTTCTTTCAAGAAGAGAGAACAGACGCTGCAGGGGCTTTTGAGAGAGTTCACCAAAAAGAGCGAGAGAGAGCACACACTCTGCAGCACTTGTAGGTGCGGCTCCTCACGGAGCGTGCGGAGCTTTCTCCGGTTGCTTCTGCAGCACTTCTAGGTGCGGCTCCAGGCCCTCACGGAGCGTGCGGGGCTTCCTCCGGCTGCTTCTGCAGCACTTGTAAATGCGGCTCCTCACGGAGCGTGTGAGACTGTGCTTCGCTGCTGTGGGTGTTGCGAAAGATCACAAGAAGAAGGAAGTGAAAGAGTTGTGAAAGCAAAGTGAAAAGCTGGTTTGTCATTGTATGCCGTCACTTTCTGCACTCATGTCATGTCGTCATGTCTTGCCCTTCATGCCATGTGTTGGTTCATAGCATGCCCATTCTTTTCTTTTCCCTCGGGGGTTTTCTTTTGACGGGTCCCCCACCAGCAAATCGCTAAGCAAATGACAGCTCGGAAACTTTCTTTCTCGCGCGCTGATGCAAGCAACCCGTGCAGCATGAAACAGAGCGTCAACCAGAAAAGCTCCCTCCTTGGACATGCAGAAAAAGTCTACTTACTTCAGTCAGAAGATTGGGGGGAACAGCAAGGTGCGTCACCGCCTGCCAGCAATGGGGCGGATCTTTGACATAATTTCCCTCCCTCCGTCGCATCCATCCATCAATCCATCGATCCTTCCTTTTTTGAAAGGAAAGTCTCTCTCTCTCTCTCTCTCATCCCGGCATGCAGTCAGATATTGCAATCATGTGGCGATGACGGAAAGAAAAAAAGAAGAGTCCGTACGAGAAGGTGGCACTGTTTCTTCATCCGGTCTGTTTCCTCTCTACGTGGTTCTCCACTGGAGACATTGAGAAGTCGGAATGACTCAGAGAGAGCACTCATGCAGACAGGAGAACAACCCGGACAGACGCGACTGCACATTCGTCTCACCTTCTCTCTGAGCCCCTCATCGTACTTCGCTCCCCCTTCAGTTTTCGTCCCACCGTCCGCTCTTCAACCCCCAACCCCGACCCCCGGAGGGCCCAAAGGACGCGCAGCCCTCCCAGAGACGAACCAAAAACAATCTTCAAATTCCATGCAAACACTCCCACAGGAGGAGGCAGAGCCAGGTCTCCATCCCCCAAACACAACGTCCGTTTTCCCTCCCCTGCCTCGCCTAGACACTCTCCCCCTCGAGGCTCATTCCCCCAGCCGAGGGGCGGATAGATCACGGAAGAAGACTGGTACGCAGCCATGGCACGGCCCCAAATGGCAAACTTCCGTGCAAGCCCCCCCCGCCCCCCCAGTCCAGTCCCCATGACCACCGCAGCACCGGCCCGTGAGTCCAACCAAGCGGCCCGAGCGGTCCCTGCCAGCGACCCCTTCCGTCTCCGGAAGCGTCCCACCTCTCCTGCTATTATTAGTATAACATCGCACCCCCACGGTGCGGGTCTCCACCAACCAGGTATGCCCCGCCAGTCCAATCGGACCCGTCTCCCGACCGCGCGGTGCCCTCCCGTCCGAGGCCGCAGGAGCAAGGGGCACTGCGAGAAAGAGCTCTTCTCACTTCCAGATTGCCCTCAACGTCCGCAACGCAGCCCTGACGCTCGAGATGTATTGAGTCAAAAGGAAGGAGCTGCAGCGGCTGGAGTGGCGCCATTAAGCAGGAGCTGACAGACAGACAGACAGGCATTGGGGGTTGACCATGGGGCGCGTGTTTGCCCATGCGACTGCATGACGAGGGGGAAGAAGAAGTATGAAGGGGAATTGAGAAGTATGAAGGGGAACTGAAGGGGAAATTCGTCGTTTCTGTATGGCGTTGTTTGTAGAAAACAGAGAAGGGACGGAAAATTCAAAGAAAAAAACTGATCGATGGCACGAAGGAGAAAATGAGGGCTGTGGTCCTCCTCCCCCAGCTGCCTCCGCGGCCTGTCCCTCTCGCAGACAGGCAAATAGACTCCCTCCCTGCCAGGATGGATTGATCAGAATGGAGAAACGAAACAAGTGGGAATTCAGACGTACGGCCGGAGGGTTGTAAGAGGGAAGGGCATGCCTGCAGGGGGTCCGTTCGGACAAAAACGAACAAAACAATTCAGGTTCTCTCCAGAAAACAGAGATTGATCTATAGGGGAGCCTTTTTTCTGAGGGCATCAACAGTGTTTTAACTGTGTTTATGCATGGATCGATGCAGAGAAGACCTTCATACTCTGCATTCAACATGCGCATTTAAATTGAGTGTAGTTAACTGCTAGGTTCACTGTTATGTACTGTTATGATGGACTATTGAATCCTAGGCTGCCTAGGCACTTGCAGTTTAAACTTCGCCGGATCAATTAGCTCCAAGTCAAGATTCAGATGAATGAATGAATGAGTTAGGTTAAAGCTGGTAAGCCAAGTAAACCTCCAAGTATTGAAAAAAACTCTTAATTGTTTCATTCTATATTGCTATAATTGTTGTCTAGATTGTTGCACAGCTAGCTGTTGAGTGAGTGTTGACAGCCTGTTGTTGATTAAAGTGTTACATAAATAACAATCTGATGTTTATATATTATTATATAAATTGTTTCACTCTATGTTTCACTGAATGTTGCCAGTGCATATCTCTAACTTGAAGCTCTGCTTAGAGCTTTTAAAAATCTTCTGGCTGTTAATTGTTTTTCAACTTTTCAAGCAACACTAAGCAACAGCCTAAGTAGGTAAGTTTCAATGGTAACATGTAGAGAGCTAGGTAGAGAGCACCTTTATAATACCTAGAACAATACATTAATAGTGTGAAGTTAACACCATATAAATGAATGAATGAAGTTGGCTTTGCTAGAGTGGAGCCGTGCTCCCAGCAGCCCATGTTCATGCAAGAGATCGTCAATCACTCAACTCTAGAGATAAGGCTAAGAATAAACTTTGAACGTTATTTTTTCTTAAAGATCGTGCAACACTAGGTACAAAACTCTTTGTTACAGACTACAATGATCTAGACAATGATGCTCTTTTTATAACATGCGCGGACAACATAAGTTTGATACATACACATTATACAATGCTATTATACATGAATCCGTTATGTTCTAGGCTTTGCATCACTGCATGTCAGACTGCTGTGGCAGCCGATATTCACGATGCGTCATTTGGCGCCGTGCATGAGACCGAGCGTCAGCTAGAGCGTCAGGTTGACGGCGTCAATTCAGTGCACTTTCTGACACGAGCTCTATACTACATACAGGCATGCATGCATTCCTGCTGGATGCTAAGGTTGTCGAACGGCCCCCACACTTGCCCCCGAGCAGAATGAAATCTGGTTAACTAGAGACGGATCCACCAGTCCTCTCTGCAGGCAATCTGAACATCCGAATGAATAGACATTCGAGCGGAAGCACCTCTCAGCCGGCCCCTGCGTGCGGTGACATGCAGTCGCACAGCCTTTAGCGACCAACGGATCCGGATCGATGTCTCTTTTTGTAACTTAACAAAGTCAGCCAGGCCGACAAATTTGGAGGCAGGTCGGGGCCACGTTCTCCCTCTTTTGTCTGTCGGTCTGTCTGTCTGTCTGTCTGCTTCTCCACTTGTTCACTCCATATGTCAATCTGCGAATCCATCTGCATGTCCGTCCATCTGTCCACCTGTCAATAAATTTCTCTTTCCTCATCTCCATGCATCGAGTGAGGAGGTACCGGCCATCGAAGGGACATGCATGCACCAACACCGGAGGGAAGGAAGGAAGAATGATGCGAAAATTAAGGAAGGATCGAAGGAGGGAAAGAAGGGAGGAAGGAAAGAGCAGCTGACAGAGATGTGAAGGGAGGGAAGGGCACCGGTTTCTGCCCCCCTGCCTGCCTGCACTCCTTTGTCCGACTACCTTCCCTTTCTCTCTCTCCCCTCCTTCCTGCCTGAGTAAATTGATCGGGACAGTGGAGCGGATCTCTTCTCGTGCCGTTTGTCTTCTTTTGTGGCTTCAATTCCCCTGCTAGCAACCTGATGTTGAAGCCTTCCTTTCCCCCTCACTTCCAACAGGAAACAGACAGACGCGGCAATCATGTATTTATTTATTGATGTGTCGACTTCTGTTTTCAGGCCTTACTTCCCTCTTTAGGCCGAAAGAAAGAAAGAAAGAGTCGTTTCGCACTCAGCCAAGTATGAAAAATGAGCTGCCACAACGCATAAACAAAGTTTCATCTGGACGCTGTGTCTTGCCTTCCCTTCATCAATCGCTTTCTGCCTTTTTGCGTATTTATTTCTGTACACAGAGAAGAAGAACATCCGGACGCTCTGTGCCAACTTCTCTCAGCTTCGTTCGTTTCCCTCGCTTCCTGGTCTGTAATCTCTATCGACCAAACAGCTGCTCTCTCCGACCAGCCATCCGATCCCCCAAAACACGCAAGAGATGAAAATAAAAGCTTAACACAAGAAAGAGAAAATGAATGCATCGACAGAGGAATGATTGAAAGAAAATCGTTCTCTCTTTCAGAAACACCACCTGTCAGCTGATACCAAAAAAAGACGCACACAGACAGAGGCTCCACCTGACAGTCCTTCTCCTTCCTTCCTTCCTTTTCTCTTTCTTTCTGCATTCAAAGTCCGAATGAATACGCCCACTACCCCTTTCGCCCCGCTAGCTTCCCCCCGAAGTTTCGCCAGACGCGGACGCAGGCGCAGAGGAGCTTCCATGCAGATTCTCCTCATGAGGGGGGCTTCTGGAGACTGTGGACTCTGAAGCGGCGGCGGCGGAGACGTTCAAATTCCCCCGATAATCTTCATATGAAGAAGAAGAAGATGGGGGATCCCCTGCAGGTGGAAGTCTCTCAGAAGGCTGAGGCTGGAGAGCGACAGCAGGAGGAGGAACAGGAGCATTACCAGCAACAGCAGCAGTAGAACGGGTAGAAGGAGGGGGGAGAGGGTCGCTCTCGCCCTTCGTCCCTTTTTTCAAAGAATCAACCACAGGAGGCTTAACAGCTTTCTCATCTCCCTCCTCCCCCTTCTCCGATGCCCTCTTTTCTGAGCTTGATGGCACCCCCTCTGTGTGGTGGCCGCCTTGTCGGGAGAGACTCAGCGACCGGGGGGTGAAACAACATGCCGCAACCTTTTGGATCTGTTCGCTGTCTGTGTCCATCCCTTGCTTCTCTTGTCCCCCGAACTCTACTCCGTTATCGGTTTCTGCTGCCGAGAACCCCCCTGCTCTTCCCTCCTCAACATCCCCAGCCTCTCCCGATGGGGGATAGACTTCTGCTGAAGAGGAAGGGGAAGGGGAAGGGGAAGGCGGTTTATGAGGGGGAGGCGGGGGCTGCAGAGAAATAACGAGACCTAGCATGACGAGACCAAACCCCGTTGCCACCCCTGGCGACATCACCTTATGGCCCTCTTCGTGCGGTCTCCCGTTCAGCCCCACCCTGAGGGAGTCAAGGACGAGGGCTCCCACAATGTTCCCAGCCACACGCGCTCTGTTGGACAGAGCAAAACCGATCCAACGAGGGGCTGTCTGGGAGGTCAGGAGCATGCAGAAACCCATCTGCATCATTGCAGGGGAACAGAACACAAGCAAGAGAAAGAAAGAGATAAAGAGAGACAGACTGACGGTAAGGGACAGAGATAAACAGCGAGAGAGAAAAGCAGAAGGAGACAAAGTATGGATACCTGGACTTACGATGATTCTTGCCGACGGAAAGAGAGCCAGGACGCCTCGCTCTCCTCGAAGCTGACAGACAGACTAACCCAGGGAGAGGGGAGAGAAACAAGAATCCGAAATGAGAAGAGAAAGATTCGCCATCCGCTTCCATGCAAGCAAAAGAAAAGACTGACTGACTGACTGACCACTCCCGGAAAGAACTTCCACCAGTCCCTCGCCACCACCAGATCCCAACGAGGACGCGGATTCACCCCAGAGGCCACGATCACAATCCCGCAGCACGCCACTGCAGAACAAAATCTGCAATTAAACACGCATGCACACAATCAGGGAGGCAAGAAAGAATGAAAGAAATTGAGCCTAGCTGCAGGCAAACGTGTGCCCCCGCCCCAAAAAACAAAAGGGGGATCGAGGGAAGGAAGGCACAGATAGCTTCTTCCCTCCATTCCAAGTGAAAGAGAGACCTAACAAACAACCTTGCGTATTCTTCAAAAGATCAAGGCGACAGCGAAGGGAGAGGAGAGGACAGGAGAAACAAGCCAAAAAGAGAAGCAACGGTACAACGCAGCCAGCGTCAATCATCCAGAACGAGTAGGTAGATACATCGATAGATCGGTAGACGGATAGACAAATGGATAGACAGAGAGACACAGCGAGGGAGAGAGAGACTCATGAAGCAGCCCCCCACACAAAGGAGACGGAACACATTCCCACCCCACCCCTCAGACAGTCCCAGTCAGACTCACACTGTCGTTCTGAAAGTGTTGCCAGTGGACTGTGTCAATCTCTTATTGAAGGGCCCGGAGGCCAACAGAGACGCCGCCCCCACTGCTGCCAGTATCACAGTGCCCCCATACTCCACAGGCGAGAGGGCGGCGCCCACAGCGAGGCCCTTCCTGCCATCGCTATCGAAAACCCACACAGCGGTGCCAGAAATGACCAGCACGATGCTCACATAGTCCACCACACGAAGCCGTCTCTTGACAGCCCACAAAAGCCCACAGGCGTCGATCAATGCCGACAGCACGACCATCACGCAGGTCGCAGTCACATACGTCACACCGAATCCGATGCGTCCACTGCAGTAGGCCCCAATCCCGATCCCTCCTGCTGATACAATGCCGGCAAAGAGGGAGAAATAATCCGCCGGACTGCTCTCCAACCTTGTCTTCAGGTTGGACGCCACCTCTCGAATTGGAGGTCCAGAGAAGGCCAGAGGAAAGCAGAGGACCAGAGCGGTGCCGTAGTTGATCAGAAGAGGCCACAGAATGGACGTCTTGATCACATTGGCCAGGGAGAGCATCAAAAGGGAAATGAAGGGCGTCAGCGAACCGACGGCAAATGGCCACAAGGCAATGAGGCCAGTGAGCAATGGGTGCATCGTGTTAGAAAGACGGACCTCAAAGAAGACAGAATAAGACGATCCTGAAACAAAGAAAATGTGTCAAAGGGCGACGAAGTAAGGTTGACTCAAGCAACCAATGAAGCCTCTCTGACAGCAAACGAGCAGAAGAGTCGTGCGCAGCTAGGAGACGCTATTGGAAGAGTTCAGAATAGATCCGTCTACGCTGCAGATTTCAAAGCGGATTGCGCTGTTTTCACTGGAAGTTTCAGAACGTGTGTGAACGAATCTATCAACCGACGCACCTGGCAACCAAATCCTGCAGTTTTTGTCATGACAGAATGCATGAAGTTCAATGGAGTTCAACATGAGTTCAACATAGTTCAACCGGAGGTGACTTTTTGATACTTTTTTGACCAAAGACTTCGAAAATCTTCCTCCGCGCGCTCACACGCGCGTGCGTCAATTTATGCATGCATCCGCGAGCGTGTGGTCCGGGCCCCCGGACTCCGCGGGGGCCGCGGGCCCCTGCCGCCATATTGCGCTGCCAGCTATAGCGAAGGATTTCATCCGAAAGTCTTCAAAGAGGACTACATTCACTGCATAACCATCTCACTTCATGCACCCTCTATACCATGATTTAAACTCAGACAACTGCTCCGCGCCTCTTTTCCCCTGACAACTTTCCGCTCTCGGAGGAATTCTTCACTGCTAACTGGTGGATCGCTTGCTTGCTGTTCGAGCCATTTCTTCCCGCAGATCTTCCTTTACAAATACCTAGCTTGCTTTGAAAAAACGGTTGGACGTCGACATTGTTGGCTTGTCCATTCTGATTTCCTCGAAATCCCGGAAGACGCAATCATCATCTGATTTCC
This sequence comes from Chromera velia, assembly GCA_018398765.1. Lineage (NCBI taxonomy): Eukaryota > Chromeraceae > Chromera > Chromera velia. Next base: position 29,951 of record JAHBMJ010003184.1, read on the forward strand.
TCGAAATCCCGGAAGACGCAATCTCAGTAACTTCGATTGCCCTCGAAAGTATGGAGGCAGAAACGAAGACTCCCGCTTCCTGTCCCCACCCTCTGCCACCTTCGTATTCTTCCAATGGTGGTTCCCCGCCTTCCTCCTGTCCCTTTGCGGGATTCGCACACCCAAAAAGAAAAGATCTCTTGAACATGCGGGAGAGACCTCCCCTTTTCAGAATGGGAGCTTTGGGGATGACGCACGCACTCTTCGGGTTGATTGCAATTTTCGTCCTCTGGGTTGAATTTTGCCGTCTCCTTTTCACAGGCTTCTCCGCTGACACCTCCTCCCGATCTCTCTTCCAATCCCCGGAGGAAGGACGCCTCAGCAGACACCAAATCGTTGCCCTCATCTGGATTGTTTCTGCTGTCCTCTGCACCCTCACAGCCCTCCCCATGCCGTTCCAGGGATTCATCTTCTCCACCCCCCGCATAGGAGACCCCGCATCCGAACAGAGAAGCTACAACTGGGGAAGGGCGGTGGCGGGGCTCCAGTATCCCTACCTGGCTATCCGGGCTGTTCTGCTGCCTGGCGGCGCGCCGTTGCTCCGACTTCTCGACGCCGCAGTTGCCCTCCTGATGCTCCGGCCTCATTACCGCATCGCCCAGGTGTACCCCCACACTCTGGGGGCCTACTGGCCTGAGTGGATGATTATCGCTCAAATGGCCCTGTACGGGGAGGGAAGTGCCTTGGTGTCCGACGTGGGCAGCCGGGTGATCCTGTACTACAACGGCGTGCTGTGGGCCAAAATGATCTTCGACGGTTTCCTCGGGTACACTCTGTACGTGAAGGGATTCCATTCGATTCGAAGGGTCAGTGAGTGAGTGAGTGGGTGAGGGGGAATTTCGGTCGGTCTGTCTGTCTGGCGGTTTGATGACCAAAGTCTCAGTTCGGATTGATGTCTTTTACTCCTTGCTTGCCCTTTTTGCCTTTCCGCCCGCTTTCCTCTTGTCTGTCTGTTTCTTCCATGCCTTCTCTGCGAACAGCCTTATGCTGCTCCTTTCTACGTGAATTCATTTTTTCTTCTTTGTGTGGTACGTGCAGGTGCGAAGAGAGGTGACGATCGCCAGCTCGACCGACGTGACGATGTTCCTCGTCCTCTTCATCCGCGCCGGCCTCGAAAGGGGTGTGGGGGGGGTCGGGGGTATCGCTCCTGCGTTTGCTCTCCAGGCCATATTCCGAGCTGTGAACCTCGGCATGTTTCCCTTGAACATCTACCGGACAGGCAGCTGGGTGCAGGCAGTGCACTCCTCTCTGTGGGTGTTGTGGGGACTTTACCTTGGCCCTCAGGGAAGGGAGGCGTTGTTCTGGAGTGTGGCTGCGTGGGTTTTCTTCTTTGTCGTTGCGCATTCTAAAGGAGACGCGGTGGTCGTGACAAAGGTCGTGAACGCAGTGAGACGTGTGCTTTTGTGTGTGTTGCCGGAGGAGGGTGTGAAAGTAGAGAGGCAGATTGAGAAGGAAGCTGAGGCGTTGGTGGTTGAGATCATGCCGGTTGAGAATGAAAATACAGAGCATGTGAATGACCCCGAGAAGGAAAGCACACGGTGGGACTCAGACGAGAGAAGTTCGGATGACGAGAAGAAAATTGAGAGACGCAGGCAAGCAAAGAGAGCAAAGGAAGAAATCAGAATCAAAATGCGATCTCACTCCGTGCGCCCCCCCCGCGTGAGGGGTTGCTGCCCCTGACTCTTCCTCTTCCGCTTGTTTCGATTCCGACGGTATGACGTGCATTTCTCCCGCAGCCTACGTCTCTGTTGTAAGCAAGCAAAAGCCTGTGTGCGTGCAAGTTTTGCCTCCCACGATAGAGAACGGAGAGCTTCTGTCTGTGTCTCCGGGAATTGTTCTCGAGTCTCTCAAGAGGAGAGACAGGAGGGCATTCTCGGGAAGGATGTAAGAGAGAGAGAGAGAATTCAAGTCACGTTCTCGAACTTTCTTGGTGACAGAAGACGACGTTAAAGGAGGGAGGAAAAATTTGACTCAGTGTGTGCTCGATTATTTGTTCGTCGTAACGTTAGGAGAGCGAAAAGAAAACGAAAGAAGGGGGGCGGGGATGTCAAAGTGCTGCTTCCCGATTGTGTTTTGCTCTTCGTATTGCTGCTTCTTTAAATGCTCAACCATTTGTTTATCTCTCTTTCCCCATATCGCTACTTTTTCTATTTATCGATCCATTTGTTTATCTCTCTACCCCCTGTATTTCTACTTTTTCTAGTACTTTTTCCATCCAACGGAAAAATTCCAGTACACAAATTTTCTTTGAAGATCGATCTCTCTTTCCCCATATCGCTACTTTTTCTATTTATCGATCCATTTGTTTATCTCTCTACCCCCTGTATTTCTACTTTTTCTAGTACTTTTTCCATCCAACGGAAAAATTCCAGTACACAAATTTTCTTTGAAGATCGATCTCTGTGTTCCTCCCTGTCACATTTTCCGCTCACCAGAAACGCCAACAAAAGAGGAGACGCAAAGCCGATCGACTAACTGACTCGGCACGAAACCAGAAGGAATCCAGAAACAGCTAAGGATTCATTCGTATGGATTTTTGTTCGACCCTTCGTTTGTTTGTTTCCTTTTGCCTAGCTGAGTGCGTACATGCATGGAAGCCATGGATTTCGCAAGCAAGCGCGCCAGCAAGCATGTAGGGTGTGGGCGTAAAACGTGACCCTCCTCTTGCGAGCTAGCGGCCGGACTCGCAACGATCGATCTGCCTGCCTGATCATTTTCTTTCGTGCGGTGTCCGTCCGTCCGTGCGTGTCTGCTTGTTGAAGAAAAAGAAAAGACAATTTCTGAAGGATCGAGCAGGACAACTGCATACAGAAGAAAATCTTGTCGAGCTGTCTGCCTGCTCAGATCCATCGGCTTCATTAACTGTTTCGTCGATCGATCGATGCGTGTATATGGTAAAGTACTTGTTCTCTCGGTCAGTCGGCGGTCGGCCTGCCTGCCTTTGCTTGAAGCCCAGTTTCAGGCATGAATTTCACGAAACTGCCACGGAGGTGTATTGATGACAGGGCGCCAGTTCGTCACTGTCCGCATGCAACTTCGTTGATGTGTGATAAATACATTTCAACTTTAAAGTACTTTGAACCTAATGAGATTGCGCAAATGAATCGAAATGATTTGAATCAAATCAGCCTGGCAGAACATATAGTTCTGATTTAGAAGTATGATTTAATAGAAGCAAAAGCTTTCATTGATGTACCCTGAAAAAAATGTTAGAAAAGTGATAGAAAAGTAACGGTTGTTACAAAAGTGATAGAAAACTGATAGAAAAGTGATAGACATTCAAAGTTAGAAAAGTGATAGAAATTCTAGTAGAAATTATATATTAGAAATTATACGCAATTTCTATTAAATGTTAGAAAAGTGATAGAAAAGTTGTTAGAAAAGTGATAGAAATTTGATTTAAATTTCTATCACTTTTCTAATATTTCTAATATTTGATAGAAATTACAGAAAATGTTAGAAATCTGACTCAAATTTCTAACATGTTAGAAATTTGAATTTCTATCACTTTTCTATCAATTTTCTATTACTTTTCTATAACAACTTTTCTATCACTTTTCTATTACTTTTCTAACATTTGTTGCAGGGTATATTGGTCATCGATTATTTGGACCGTGATAAACTATATAGTTACCTTCCTGTCACTATCGACTGAAACTTTTTAGGAGATTCAAGTTCAGCCTAAGTTCTGCGCTTTTGACGCGTTTTAATGTATAAAGTTCAAGTATATTCCGAAGTTCTGTGCTAGATTAATCTTTTAATACCAGTGTTCAATACCACAGTGACAGTGTAACCACACCTTGTCTTAAATGCATTTTTCCACTTAAATATTGTCATCACTCTCATCAGATGGTCGGAATAGCTTGGAACGCATGTACGTAGATCTCAGTGCACTTAGTGACTATCTATACATACGTTGTCAATGATCGCGGGCGGCTTGGGCTACCCGCATCTCACCTAGCATCTCGCGCATCGACCGGCGCCGACTTCGTCGCATAGACGTTCTGCGGCTCGCCCACAGCATCGTTGGGGGGGCATTGACTTAAAGTTTGTTTCTAGCGTCTAGCCTGTTCTTCTTCCGCCTTTTCCTTCTGTCCTGTTTACTGTTCTCGCTGCAAGCTCTCTCGCTCGTGCGACCTCAAAGTTGACTCTCCTCCTTCTGACTTCGGGATTTGCTAAGTACTTCTTATGACTAGAATTATGGTCTATAGAAATTTGTCTGTGTCTAGGTCTGTGTCAAACAGGCTGTATGAGCTTTTCTGAAACGATCAAAGAGCGCGGCCGCGAGTTTTCGGCCACTCAGCGCAGCCCCAAGGACCTCTCCCCTCCACGAAGAACTTGCACAGAAATCCCCACACGCTCCAAGGAAAATCGTGCCCCCGGTGTTTCCCTGCGCAGAATCGAGAAGATAGCCCTTTCCGCTGCTCTGCATCGTCGTCCCTGTTTCTGGTCGTGCAACCTGCAGCAAAATTAATGGGGATGCACAAACGCATGACCATAGAAGTGAATTGAACGAAAGCACGTACGTACCCATCTCAAGATGCGCTCATGCACCCGACAGCGCAATCCGCAAGCTCCCCGTATTGCACTGCACATAAGCTAGGTGGCCCAAGCAGAGTGAGTGCCCTCCCCAAAGCAACTTTATCCAGCATCTTACTGAAGGGAACAGAAAGGTGTCGCCAGACAGACAAAACAACCCCTGCATACAGTGTGTTGTGAGGTTACTCTTTCTCGATTGGATGTTCTTTCTGTCGGAATCAGGGACAAATAGACAGACAGGGAGAGAGACAGACAGACAGACAGACAGACAGACAGGCAGACAGACAGACAGACAGACAGAGAGACTCAATGGATCACTTGTTTCTTGAATTGTCACTCCCAGAAAGAGGAGGAGGGCAGATCACATGGACGGTCGAAGAGGAAGCAAGTGACAGGCAGCCCGCTGATTGCATGTGGAAGGAAGGGGGTCCGGAGAGAGAGGACAGACGGACGGGCGGAGACAGGCCAAGACAGGCAGGCAGACAAACAGACAGATAGACAGACAGACTATATGTCTCTTCTTCTCCCTTCTTTCCACAGGCCAAGACAGACTATATGTTTCTTCTTCTTCTCCCCCTTTTTCTTCGTGAACACCACAGACAAGAAGAAAGAAAGAACAAAGACAAAAGAACAGCACCAACAATCAAACAGCGTGGGCAGGGGGCCCGAAAGGTGAGAGTTAAGCGCCCCTTGCCTCTCTACCTCCCGACAGACTTTCACGTGATCACTAGTTTCACACGCTACTCCTCTGCTGCTTCCACTCAAGACAAGAAAGAGAAGAAAAAACAAGACAAGAAAATTCAACAAATAAGAAAAGAAAAAATCAAAAAGCCCAAGACAGACAGACAGGCCAAGACAGACAGACAGACAGACAGACAGACAGACGAGACAGACAGATAGACACAGACAGACACAGACAGACAGAGACAGAGAGATAGACAGACAGACAGACAGACAGACACAGACAGACACAGACAGACACAGACAGACACAGACAGACACAGACAGACACAGACAGACACAGACACAGACAGACACAGACAGACACAGACAGACACAGACAGACACAGACAGACACAGACAGACACAGACAGACACAGACAGACAGACAGACAGACACAGACAGACAGACAGACAGACAGACAGACAGACGAGACAGACAGATAGACAGACAGACAGACAGAGACAGACAGACAGACAGACAGACAGACACAGACACAGACACAGACAGACAGACAGACAGACAGACACCTCTTCGTCCTCCTTTTCTTCATGTACACAGCAGACAGGCAGACAGGCAGACAGAAAGTCGGGGAGGGGAGAGGCAAATGGAAGGACGTGCAAATGGAATGACACACACACGCCGACAAAAAACGGACAATTTAAGAGAGAGGCAAACGCTGATTTGCAAAACGGGCGACCGGGAAACACTCTCATACAGATGCGCACCACCTCTTTCTCTCTCTCTCTCTCTCTCTCTCTCTCTCTCTCTCCCTCCCTCCCTCCCGAGAGAGATCGAGCGAGCGAGCGAGCGAGCGAGCGAGAGAGAGAGGGAGAGAGAGAGATCAAGTGAGAATTTGAAAAGAAGTTTAACCAACGAGACAGGCGTTGTGTACACTCGCAGTCAGATTGGATTTTCTCATTCTGGAGATTACCCGTTGATTAAATGTCCAGGTGCCTTCCTTCAATGAAGCCGGCCTGTTTGCTTACGTTCCTCTTCCTTCCCTCAAGCCTGGGTGGTCACTCACCTGTGCACAGTCCCACATGTGCGCAATAGAGACCAGAGGGAGAGGGAAGGTCCCGTCTGTGTCGCTGCTTCCCTCCCCCCTCTCTGCCTTAGGGTCCGCGTCTGATTCTCTCTCCACAGGCACAACTGGAGAAGAAACCACCCCCTCGGGGGGGAAAAACTTCTTGAGCACCTCTCTCAGTCCTCTCTCCATCTCCTCTCGCGCCGTCTCCTCGTCTCTGAACCAGTCACCCTCCAGATGTCTTTTTGCAAAAGCTTCAGTTGAGTGCACAACCAGACATACGGGCCCTCCCTTTTTTGCTCTATGGGGTTTCTCCGTGTCACACACCACTTTCTCAATCACAGGGTGGCCACGAGGGCGCAGAATTCCAAACGCAGGCAGAGACCCACAGGGAAAGGCAGTGAGGAGAACCGACACTGTTGTGGACTTCAATTCCCGTGCTGCAGATAGAGGCCCTTCATAAGATTTCGGCAGCACGCCGTATTTGTTGTCCTGAATCAAAAGCTTGTCACTCAACACTGCTGCATCGAAAAATTCAAATTTCTCCTCACCCTCCTTTGCCCCCCTCTCCCTCCAGGTCACTTTCCATTTTTGAACAGACTCCTCTCCCTCCACACTCAGAACATGACACCCAAAGTACTCCTCCACTTCTGCGGCCTTCTGGACCTCAGCGGCCAGACCCTTGCAGATACTGTTCATAGACGGCACTCCCACCCAGTAATCCGTCTCCGTAGAGACACTGGACTGCTGTCCGGCCAGGTCTTTACCTACATTTCGGTTGCCATGCCCCTCCCCTCCCTCCTCCCATTCTGCCTCCAACTCGACAGGCTTCCACTTCTCCACCCAGCCTGAGGACTCCCATTCTCTGAGGAGCTGCCTGGCCTGCTCTTCGTCCGTTCCTGGCTGAGCAGATTCGATCGATTGAGGAGACGGACACGGCATGGAAAGAGGCCGAATACTTCCCGTCCCTGTCTCTGTCTGGAAGAACGGAGCGGCATGGTCGAACGACAGCTCCCCCACAGCCCCCTCTTCGCCTTCTACCTTCACACGACGCCGAGCAGTCCTGCCCCCTGGGCCCCTGCCCCACTCGAAGAGCGAAACGTGGAACGACGTTTTCAGAGACGGTGCTGTCTCGTCCCGGAGACTGGAGAGACGGCTGAGAAGATCTCGGGAACACTGCAGACCTGAGACTCCAGCACCCACCACTGCCACCCTACAGGAGGCTGAGCTGTCGATTTTGGACTTCATCGAAATGAATGCACTTTGAGCCGCTCCAAAACCAAGAAAGACGAGGCGTCTCAGAGAAGTCAGCCAACCCATATCACTTCGATGTCCGAAGGCTCCAAATTGAACCGTTCCTCTACACGTGAAGTGACCAATACACACTTTAGGGACTGGGCTTTGAGGATGCCGATGACAAGTGAACGCATAGAGAGCCGCGGACCGAGTCTAGCATGTCTGGCGTTGAACACAAAAGATGAGCAGACAAGGACTTAATTCCCCCGATTCTTCGACTTATCAACATGTAGACGGCCAAAGCTATATACGCGATGCGCGCCCAACCATGCATGCATTCAACCTGATCAATTCAACTTATTCTTTTTTTTTTTTTTTGACTTGCTCTCATGGCACTCTGCCATACTCTCCCCCACTGGACTGCCCATCAGAGACCCTCAATCATCAATCATCAGAGACTCAGCACTATATAGCTCTAAAATTTGTTAAAATTCCTCTTAAAAAGATCGATAAGCAGACTTGCTCCTAGACCATTTCGAGACTAACTGCAAGGAAAAAGCCGAACCTTCTGATAAACTAGGCTAGATCGGGTGGTCTGATTCGTCTGTCATACATGGAGACACGACATGTCTAACAAAACTCTCAAATATCAATTTCCCTCCATTTCTCTCTATATATATCCCTCTAGTTCTCTCTCCAAATTCGTATAGTTTCCTTTAGTTTCCTCTGAAAATTCTTCTTAATAATTTTTTGTTTAACTTTAATTTTATTTAAATTCCTGTCTAAATGTCTAGGTCCTTGCAAGGGTGTGGATCCGGCTATCATACGTCCACATAATTAGTCAACATGAGTCCTTTCAACTCTATAATATATATCACTTAGCCTTATTATGTTTTGCTAATAAATTACTATTTATCACAATTTATATTTTATGTAGTTATAAGTATATTAATGTTTCTAATTGATGTTTACAATTAGATCTGCTTAGACCTGCTATATTGAATTCAAACTTCAAAGTTATTCAAGTTATACAAGTATTTATCCATATATCATCACCATTATCATCATATACCATCGCCATCGGCCTATGAATAAGCGTCTAGCGTTCGGCGATTCATTTATATATATCATCTTAATATTATCTAATATGAAAACTAATAAAAACTTTAAAAGAAAGCAAATCATATGATATCGATAAACCTCAATAAGTTTCAAGTCTAAAGCGTATGCTTAAAACTTGAATTTTGTCGGCTTACTGCTCAGATACTCGATCTGCTCGGTTTACTTTACAATTAAAGCTGAGAGTTAATTTGCTCTGGATCATTTGTTTTTCATTATTTTTTATTCAAGTCTTTTTTGTTTATACTTTTTACAAATTGTATTGGACTAAAGCTTATAACTAGCCTTATACCTTTAAAAAATATAATTTTTGATATATGCATTTCTAGATTAATTTCAATTCAAACATAAATTCATCTATACAGAAGTAATGAGAATGGTGCACTGGCATTTTGAAAAGGTTTGTGACAAAGAGTCGAAACATACACAAGTCAAACGTGAAGATCAACCGCCTTCTCCCCCACCTCTTCGCATTGAACACAAGACCGAAAACGCCCCCGCAGGACCCGTCCTCCCTCCTCGACCACCTCCAAAGGCCTCCTGTTTTATGCAAGAAAAGGAAACAGCCTCAGCAAGAGGCTCCTCTCGTCTCCCACCCCCCGTCTCCGGCTCACGGAGAGAAGCTCGGTCATGGCTCACTCTGACTGCAGTGGAGTGCAAAGAGTGACCAGCAGGACCGTCTCCCTCTTTGGCCTTCCCCACGCCTCTGGAGGGAGAGAAAGTCCGCACGCCGACTGTCAAGGTCTCCTCTGAGGGGCCTGAGCCTCCTTTAACAGGTTGCCCGCCTGAGAACACGATCCGTTGAGTCGCTGCAGGGGCCACGGTTTGTCTGGGAGGAGACGAAATGCGTACCCGCACGCCCGTCTCGAGAGACCCCCCCGGTCCCCCTGACAGAGACGCCGGTCCGACCCCCCCTCCGGTCTTGGCTAGGAGTGCTCGGGGGTTTGGGGCAAATGGCACGGGGGGGGAGGGTCTCTCTCCGATGTGAGGCACTCCCGCATCGTGGGGGGGGATGGAAAGGGAGACAGAGTGAGAGTCGGCTGCCTGCCCCTGGGCCCGGGAGGTCTGTTGCAGTCTCTGAGACAGATTGGAGGTTAAAGTCGGACGGAGACTGGAGGAGGATTTGCCGGGTTCGGTGGGTGGAGGGGAGAGGCGACAGGCGGTGCCGAGCCGCTGCTGCTGCTTTGGGTACGGGAGTTGGGACAAAGAGGAGGAAGCGTGAGGATGGCGTTGTCGAGGAGAGAGTGTTGGA
>JAHBMJ010003184.1:41466-56466 GCA_018398765.1 Chromera velia
CTACCTGGGAGGAGGGGGAGACGGCTTCCGAGAAAGTTGGGCTTCTGGCATCCTCAACTTCTGTGCCGTCTCCCTGCATATCTGGTTCACCTTCACAAGTCCCAACGCCCCCTCCAGCTTCTCTCTGCCCCCCTCGTTTTCCTTCTTCTCCTTCTTCTTCCCCGTCTCTTTCTGATGAAGACGCCATTCTCCTCTGTGCGGGGGGGGAGGGGACGTCAAGAAGAACGGAACGGCGCGTCTGGGGAGAGGGCTCCGGTTGCCTTACAGTCATAGGACGGGGGGGGTCGTCGTTCTCATCATCATCGAGGTCGAGGGGGAGGGCTTCGGGAACGTCGAGCTGTGATCCCTCTGGGTCGATGCTTGTCGTTTTCGCTTTTCCCGACATTTCCCTCAGTCCGGTTCCCTTCTTTTCCCTCTGCCACTTCTCAGGTCTCTCCATCAATTCAGCCAACATCTCCTCTCGTGCCTGAAGCTGCTCTGCGAGTGCGTCCCTCTCTCTCTGTACGGAATCCAAAAGCTCCTGCGATCGACGCACTACAGAAGACAGCGCAGACGCGCGGGCCTCTAATGCCGCCACGTCACGCAAGGAGGAGCTTAGCTCGGCCTCCCGGGCGGCTAAGAGGGAGACTAATTCTTTCTCCCGTGCAGATGCAGAAGTGTGCTGCTTTTCAATTTTGCCTTCAAGAGATTTCGCCCTTTCTTCAAAGTGTCGGACGACTTCTGCCTTTTCTGCCTTGGCTCTTTCTACCAATGCAGATGCGAACTCCTTCTCTTCGTCCTTCTGGATTTTGAGAAACTCATAGTCGTTCTTCAAAGCTGCCAGCTTCAGGTGGAGGTCTCGCACTGTCTCTTCGTGTTTGACGAGGGCGCCCGTGTGCTCTTCCGTCCATTCCTCCTGCTCTCTGAGCTTCTGTGCTGTCTGGGCTTTGGCGGCTTTGGCTTCGATGAGCTCTGCCTCCAGGGTGCGTTGCTTGACCTTTGCCGCCTCTGCAACTTGAGCAATCCGGTTGACCTCCTCCTGTCTCTCCGTCAACTGCTGGCGGAGATGGCGAACCTGAAAAGGGCAAAATCAGACAACACAAGACAGGGACTCCACTTTCGTAAAACGGTAGGGGACAAAGAAACGCGTCCGGCAGGGTGGTGCTTCAAAGGAAGCACAGATGGAAGAGCAGATGCTTCTCTGAAACAGACACTGCAATTAACCGCACGGAACCAGATTCGTCATCAAGTGGAGCCAAATCGTGTAGGAAGACCCTGATGAAGTGGAAGGCAAGAACTCACAGAAGCCGATACCCAACCATAGAAGCCGATACCCAAACTATTAATAGAACCAAGATAAAATGCTTCACACGCGCCGACACCGACAATCTGTAGAAGCGCACAGCTGCATTTTTCCTTCGTTGAACGGCTATTAATGGGATGAGCCAACAGAGCCATGCACCAACTCACCCTCTCTGTCCACACTCCCTCTCTCGTCTTGCCATGACCGTCAGCTCTCTCCAAGCTTGCTGCCAATTCATCTCTCTCTTGCTGCAGCTCTTGCAGCCTCTCCTCTGCCTCTCTGGCATTTGTGTCTCTCTCCGCCTTCGTCCTCGTTAGCTCGGACTCCAGAGAGGAGACCTGAGCCTGTAGCTCGGTCTTCTCCCGTCTCTCCTCCTGCAGGGCTGCCTGACGAGATGAGACCTGCTCGAGGGCTGCGTCCAGTCTCTCCAAGGCAGAGTCGTTGGCTGCCTGCATCTCCTTCTGCCTCTTTGCCGCCTGCTGCTGCACCCTCTCGGCACGGGCTCGGTTCTCTTCGGTCTCTACCTGCAGAGAGGGAGGGGAGGGTCCAGGCAGTGTAAGCAGGGACATGAGGACAAGGGCATCTTCAAGATGTAAGCAAATACACAATCCACTTAATTCTGCGAGAGCGCTCAAATCAGTTTCCGCTCTACTGCGAATGTGTATTCCTACAAGGATGCAGGAACTCAATAAACGAATGCAGGAAGGGGGCAAAAAAGAAGAAACAAGGAAATGACGGGAGCGTTTGGGTTTTGTCACTGCGTCTATTTCTACTGATATGTGTGGCTTGTGTCCTTGTGTTGCGGGAAGGGAAGGGAACGAAAGTTTTTTGTTTCTTTTTGTCGCGTCGCAATCTCAGTCGGTGTACGTATTAATCAGCACATGCACGCGCGTCGACCTCCTTCCTCTTGCGCCGACCTGACCTGAGCAGCCGCGGTCTCCTTCAAAAACGCTTCTTGCTGGGCCGACAGCGCCTCTGCGCGTCCCCTTTCCCTTTCGAGGAGCGTTCGCATTTCTGCCGTCTCCACAGTTAGCTCGTCGATGATTCTCCTCTGCATGCATGCATGGATGCGAGAGGGGACAAACAAAGGAATGCATTTTATTTATGTGTGCTTCAGACCTGCGTGATGGGCTGATTGCATGCGCCAGAGCGCAATTGTGGCTGCACAGTATTCGCCCGTCTCCAAACCTTGCAGTCAATGTAGAATTGACAAGAAAAAGACAATCAAAGCGCAAGTTGAGGTACATGTAATTTGGGATACAACCAAAGTTTCCAAGAAAACCAGTGACTACCTGCGGTTCAACCTCTCTGGCAAGATCCTTCAGAAAAACCAAAGCACCCCGACGGACCTGAGCTGCCACCTCTCCCTGCAGTGTGGCCGCCCTCCTCTCACTCTCCTCCATCTCTGCAACTGCCCTTTCAGCCTCGTCCTCTAGGGCAAGGAGACGACCCCGCAGTTCTGCACGGAAGGAAAAACAATTTTGCAAGGGAATAGAAGTTTGCGTGCGTCTCTTCATAGGTAATAAGCGTACGGTCTCCAGTGAAAAGGACACGACAAGAAAATACCCAGACGAAAAACAAGAAAGATCGGTAGGCCAATGTGTTTACTCAGAGAAAAAGAACTCAAGCGAGCGAGCGCACCTACCTGCACATGCCCTTGTTTCCGTCTCCAGCCTTGCGAGTGCCGTGTCTCTCTCAGCATCTGCCTTGGCTACTCTCTGCCTCATCTCCTCTCGTGTGGCTGCAGCAGCACTGAGGTCCTCTCTCGTTTCCCTCAGGGCACCTTCAAGTCTCGTTATCTCCCTCCTGTCTCTCTCCCTCTCCTCCATTGAGGTCTCCTGCAGGTCGTTCAATTGCGTCTGCAGCTCTGCCGCCTTCACTGCCGCATGGGACTCTCGAGCCTCCCTGGTGGCCACCAGCCTCCCCTGCTGCTCTTCCACAAGGGCCTCCAGAGAGGACACGCGGGACTGCAGACGGGTCGCGTCGTCCCGCAGCACTGCGCACTCCTCATCAAGTGCGGCGGCGCGCCGTTGGGTCTCCTCCCGGGCCTCCACCTGCGCCGCCAGGGAGCCTTCAAGAGAGGCGCACCTGCACGCAGGGAGGGAGACGGTTTTGACAGCTCATCCAACCGATGGAATGAATGCGTCATTCATCTGTTGCACATCTGTACAGCATATCTTGTTGTAGCACAATCAAGGAAGCAAGTAGGCTCTACACACACACCGGATCAAAGGCCCACAGACGGAACAGAGAGAGACAAAAAGAGATTGGGTGTCTCGAGGAGAGCCTTTTTCAGAGATCGAGAGGAGAGACAGTGTGAAAGACGCAAATGCAGACTGACGCACGCACGGACCTGCTCTGGAGTTCGAGTAGCCTCGCTGCCGGTGTAAGGGAGGAGACGGCATTTGCCTGTGTTGCAGCCTCCAGGCGGACCCTTTCTATCTCTGCGGCATGGGAAGCTCTGAGTGAGTCGATGTGTGCAGTTCTGTCGGCCAATTGTCGTCTCAGGTCTGAGAGCTCCTCGGAGAGTTCGGCTTCAGACCGGGCCCTCTCTCTCCGCAAAGAGCCCAGCGTTTCTGATTGAGACTGGACCTGTAGGGCAAAATAATGCAAGAAATAGAAGAGAAAAAAAAACAAAGAATAACACAGAAATATATCAGGAAGAACATCGAGCCAATGGCATATAAACCCCACAAGTGAAGGACTGACGGACTTTCTTTCGCTATTCGCACCAAGTTTTTGTTGGCCGTCCTGTGCAGTACAGGACACCACGCTTGATCATTAACTTGAATGCATCAATTAGTGCTTGAGTACAAACAACCCCCCCGGATTCTTTCTGTACGAACCTGAGACGCCCACTTGAGCTGCTCTGCGTGAAGTTCATCTTCAAACAGAGACCTCCGAGAGTGCATCTCTTGTCGGAGGTTCTCGAACGAACGCACCCAACTGCAATTAACCAGAGAGAGCATGAAGAGTCAATCATGCATCCGTTTTTCAGTCCCCTTGAGGAGAACGCTCCCTTCGTCTTTCAAGACCACAATCTGAGTGAACGTGTGGATGCACATCCCTGTCCACTACCATTCACAGAGGACTGATAAAGCAAAGAAACGAGTGTTTGGAGAGGCTGGAGGGCAGTCAACGCAATAGGGCCTTACTTACCGTGAGCTCTCTGCCTTTTCGGTTTCGAGCGCCTGCTGCGCCTCTGCCAGACGCGCTCTCAACTCTCCAACAGTCTCCTGGAGCTCCCTCATGGCTGCCTCCGCCGTGTCTGCCCTCCTGACCAGGCCTCTGTTCTCTGCGTGAAGAGACGCCACCTCAGTCTGGAGAGAGGAGATCAAACTTGCAGCGTCCTTCCTTCTGCCCCCTTCTTCCTGCTGCTGAGCCCTCAATTTCTCCGCCTGCGCATGGTCGAGAAGCCGCCTCACTTCCGTGATCTCCGTCTGGAGCTGTTCGTTTTCGCCTCGCAGACGCGCAACCTGCACGTTTTCTCGAGAAGTGAAATGTGTGATTTTTTCAGTTCCTGACTTTTCAGAAGCCCCAGTCACAGACTGACTGATAAAGAGGGGGCAACAATCAAGATGCTGGAGGAGAGACCCAAAAGAGGAAGGCGAGTGTCATGTGTGTCGGCCGTTGAAAAACAAAAAAGACGTAATTCGTCCAACTGCATACAAAGTGATTGAGTGAGTGCCTGACCATTTTGTTGAGAGAGGAAAGCTTGCCGTCTGCCATGGAGGCCCTCGTTGCGTTAGCGTCCACAGTCGCATAGGCCCTCTGGGTCTCTGCCTCCGCCTCTGCAAGTCGCCTCTCTGCGTCCTGTCTGGCCTTTCTCTCTGTGTGGAGTTCGTCTTGGGATCGGTGGAAGGCCGCCTGCATGCATTGACGGTCGGTCCATGTGTAAATGCATACAAACATGTTCATACACACATAGACACAAAGCTGCGTACACATGTGCGCACTTCTCTTGGGAGGACCCACGTCTTGTGATGGCGGGGTTGAATGCAGCCGTCTCTGGTTGTCGGAGACCCTAGGCTCAACCAACCTTAAGTAAGAAAGTGAGTAAGTAAGATGGATGTAATCAGACGACATGCATGCAGACAGCTAGCCTTGCATGCACGCACACACCGGCCCTAGCTCCCTTGCAGACGATCGAGGAAGGCAAAGAAGGGCGGACCTGCAGCATGCTTACCTCGATCATTAGTTACTTGTGCTGCGCATTAATCAGGAAAATCAAGATAGACACAACCAGCAAAAGGAAAGGTGGAAAAACCACGAGAGAGAGAAACCCAAGCACAAAATGACAAAAGAAAAGTCGGCAGACAAACCCACCTGAAGCTGTTCATTCTCGTCCTGCAGTTGCTGGAATCTCTGTCTCAAACTTGCGTCCTGTCGCCCCGACTGTTGTGCCTGTGCCTCTTTTGAGTCCAGCACACCCTCGAGTCTGGCTCTGTCTCTGTTGGAGACTTCCAGAGAGTGCTGAAGCTCTGCTACACGACGAGCGAGCACTCTGCACTCTCTGCGAGCCTGCGCTTCCTTGCTGGCAGCACTGCATCATGCAGGGAAGGGAAGGGAAAAAAGAAA
This sequence comes from Chromera velia, assembly GCA_018398765.1. NCBI lineage: Eukaryota > Chromeraceae > Chromera > Chromera velia. Next base: position 47,327 of record JAHBMJ010003184.1, read on the forward strand.
CAAAAGAGGAACGAACAGGCGTTGATCAGATCGGTGAATGAATGTCTCGCATGGCCCTCCCAGCCTCCATATGAAGGGCGCAAGGGGAAAGAAAGAAGAAAGAAGAACAAAAGAGGAAATAAAGAACAAAACCTGATAAGGGGACAAGGAAATCAAAAGAAAGAAAACAGAAGAGAAACAACCAAATCGATTGATCAATGTACTCAACGGAATTCACACACTCACTCTTCAGCGCTGTCGGCCCCCCTGCAGATCCGTTCTCTGAGTCTGTCCGCTTCTGCCTCCGCTTCCCTGGCTCTCTTATCAACTCTCAGCAATTCCTTCCGAAAGTCCAACCCTCCCCTCTCTCCCTCTCTCTCCCTCTGCACTCGCAGCCGAGCCACAAACTCTCTCCAAAGGCAAGCATCTCTGTCCCCTCCCGCTGGGTCTATTGAAAGGGACAGAGGTCCCACCTCCAAGTCACTCTCCGCTGGGTCCCCCCCTTCCCCCTGTCCCCGCCCTCCCCACTCTTTTCTGTACTGCCTCTCGTCCCTCACGACGTCGGCGAGACGGGCGAACAGAGGAGCCTGTGCGACGACCATGGAGGTCACCTGAGGATGCATGGAGGGGCCGGGGGGGGTGAGGTCCATAAGTTTTCCACCCATAAACATGTGCGCACACGTGTATTTCTAAGGCCAAAGGGGCACTACCGAACTTCACAACTTTTATAAGCATAAAATGCGACAGGCAGAAAGGGAAGGGGCACCGCGGAGTCATTGAAAGCTTGAAGAGAACGGACGGCGGTCGAGAAAAAGTTCGAAATCTCGAAGACATCTACGCATACATGCGCGAATTGATGCACAGCAATTTTGAGGCAGGCAGACAAAAGAGCACACACACAGGTAGATGGACAGGAAGTGAGGAAGGGCGAGAGAAATTTGGACATACAGGCAGATAGACAGAGAGAGAGACGAACCTGATGCGAGAAAGGTAACTCCCCCTCTTTGAGTTCTTCTCTTCCTGCCTCCACGTTCTTTTGCCTTGCAATGGCCTTCTCGAGTCTCAACAGAGTCTCCTCTCCACCCGCAGGCTCCTTCTCTTCCTGACTGATCTCGTCAAAAAACTGGAGACGCAGCAGGAGTCTCATGGCCTCCTCGCGTCTCGTCTGCCTGCTCAGGCTGTTCCCCTGGGCCTCTGGGCTTCCCGAGAGGCCAGAGGGGTGGAGACGGAGACGGGAGAGGGAGGGGGAGGAGCCCAGAAGGGGGGAGGAAGGGATGCGGGCAGGAAGGGAATCAAGGAGTGGATGTGCGTGTGGAAGAGACGCACCCCTCTCTCTGTCTCTCACAGGAAGTCGGGGAGGAGACAAGGAAGATCCGTCTCTCCCTGCGGGACCAACGGCCACAGCGGAGTTCTGACTGTTCATCGGAGAGAACGATTGGAACGCACCGGGGCCGCTCCCTCTTGGCCGTTCCAGGCCCAGGACACCACTGTTCCAACCCCCGTGTTTTTCAACTAACTGATGCACCGGGGACGGGGCCGAGGCCGACGGCATTCTTTCCGGGATGATGCCGAGGCTCTCTCTTCCATTGGAGGGCCCTGCAAGAAGAGGGTGCATGGATTTCTGGAGACTCTCCGAGAGGGGAGGAGAGCGCGTGGGAGAAAGAGCCCCGAAGCCTTCGAAGCCCTCCGTGCGAACGGTCCCTCTGGTTTCGTGCCCCCCCTCTGCTCGAGAATGGGACCTCAAGAGTGCCACTGTCTCTGAGGGGAGGCTGGCTGCAGAGGGCCCGGGTTGGGGTTGGGGTGCGGGGGGGGAGGGAGAAAGAGCAGAACCCGACCTTCCGGGACCAATATGCCTGCGTGACCCCCCCTGAGCATGGGCCTGTGGGGCTGCCTGAGAGGGGGATCGGGCAGGAAGCTCGGCACTCCCCGAAGTGGCCCCGGAAAGATTTGGGTTCTGATTTCTTTCCTCGTTGATGGTCGCAAGGGAAAAGTGGACAGACAAGCGGCTCTCCTTCTCCCTGTCTTCATTTGGAGCGTCTATGTGAGGCCTCTCTGAGGCGGTCTCCCGCTCTCTTGTAGACACCCTGACGAACAAACCAGACTGCATCTCATCTCCTGCATCTTGATTAGCTCGACTCCCCCCCTGTCCCCTCCCCTCCCTCGCTGCTGCGTCCACAACAACCGCTCCTACCCCCTCCCCTGATCCGTCCCGTGAGGGGGCTGAGGGCTCGTTCTGATGATGGGACGAGTCACTGAGGCGCACTTCGGAGGACACTCCCAGAGCTCCCGAGGAGTGTTGCCGTGGTGGCTGTTGGATGCTGACACGGGCATGGGGGTTGATGTGGATCTGTTCACTGCTCTTCTGCTCTCCGCTTCTATCCATGAGTGTAGCGCGAAAGCTGTTCAAGGCTTCGGGGTCTATTAGAGCAACCAATTCAGCGAAAGCGGGGGTGAGCAACAACTTTCTCAGTCTGAGTTGACACACAGTGACTGCAGCACGACTTCGGTTTTCCTTCAATCTGTTCGGTCTATACTCTCAATGACACGCAGGAAGATGCAGTTGCTGAGGGTGTCTATACGTAGTTAGACGGGTCATACTGTGAGTGTGCACGGAGAATGCTTCAATGACTCTCTCCGTTACATGCACGCACTTACACGTATATGTATCAGTTGAAAATTAAAACAACACTGCGTGTAACGGTGAGTGCATGCATGGGGAAAGGATTTTTTTGTTTTTCGCTCGCATTTGCGCGAGGCCCATAGAATCGCGGTTTGACAAAAACTTCTTCAGTCCCGGTTCAAGTGCATGGGGAAGCCGAGCGTGCGTAGATAACGACCTCATGCAATGTGTCCAGTTTGTACCACTGCCACAGAGACAGCTCCTTTTTCATTCTCCAATTCGTCACATAAGTGTAACCCTTTGTGCAGCGCAAGACATCACACCCTCCTTTGAGCCGGAGAGAGCCTCTTTCATCTGATTCTGAGTGACTGTCCTCTTTGCAGAAGTCGATCAGACTGAGCAGCCTCTCACAGAGCCCCAGCAATAGAAAGAACAGCTGGGGGGTGCCTGCTGAAGAGGAAGGAAGAAGGAACAATGGCGGATCGCAGTCGGGGGAGGTCCCTCTCGGCTGTCCCCCGTCCTGCTCTTTCTCGTCACTTATGCAGGATCTGCCTCTCCTTCTCTCTCTTATCCCTGGCATGCATGCCGTCTCCTCCTGGCTGCCTAGCCTTTTCTCTCCAAAAGCCGTTGAGAGGTCCTTCATATTTCGTGAGAGTACGGAGAAGAGACGAGGGGAGACGGAGGAGAAGTGTTTTCCCTCTAGATGCTCTTGAGACTGGGCAATCACCCACAGTCTCCACAGCTCTATTGGGAGAGACGGGGGGTGGGGTCATCGATGCGAGGGGAGATTCAGATAGAGAGGAGGCCTCTGTCTCTGCCCCCTCAACCAGACTGGTGCCGTCTCTGCGGACTCTGTGGGATTTCACCAGACCCCACACCCTAATTGGTTCTGCTCTTTGTATTCCCGCCCTTCACATTTTTGCGCTTTCGGGCTCCGTGGGCCTCTCCGGGATGCTTAGCCGTCTCCCCCTTTTGTTCCGTTCTGTTCTTTTTTGTCTAGTGCCGTCTCTGCTGATGAATGTTTACATCACGGGACTTAACCAAATCTCCGACGTGGTGATTGACAAAGTCAACAAACCTCAACTGCCGTTGCCTAGCGAGAGAATGACGATGAATCAGGCGATCGTGACCGTGGTTCTCTGTGTGATGGGGAGTTTGGGTCTCGGGTTTGCGCCTGTGGAAATGGCCACTTTGCCTCTGAGGCTGACTTTGTTGGGGTCCTTTCTGCTGGGAACTGCTTACTCCATTTTTCCATTTCGGTTAAAGAGATTTCCCCTCTTGGCGGCTCTGTGTGTGATTGCCGTGAGGGGAGGGGTGATCAACCTCGGGTTCTTTTGGCACGCTCTGGAAGCAGTAGCGGGAACCTCGATGAGTTTGTCGGAAGTTTTGGGGGTCAGTGGGTGAGTGCCTTGATAACCGGGAGCCTCTCTTTCTGTCTGTTCTGTCCTGCTTTCCTCGTTTTCTGTCTGCATGTCTCTCTATCTTTTCCCCCTTCGATCTGTTGCCTTGTCGCTCTTTGCTACCCTGGGTTTGGTGGGTGAGCGCCTCGCCAGAGCATGGTTGTCCCTTCTCCTCCTCCTGTAAAGCACTTGCGAGCATGGCCCGAAGAGAAAAGAACGGCCACGCTCGCGCGCGCCCTTTCATTTGGCCCTGTTTTGTCCCCCCATCCTTGGTTTTTTTTGCCGTTCGGAGGCTTTCCGTTTTTCTGCTCACCCGTTCTCTCTCTCTCTCTCTCTCTCTCTCTCTCTTCTTTCTTGCCTCGTCTCCTTCCTTGCAGGACCCTCGGGCCCTTTTCTCAACTCTCTTCTTCACTTTCTTCGGCGCTGTGATCGCTCTGGTGAAAGATGTGCCGGACGTTCGGGTGGGTGGGTGGTTGAAGCGAGGGGAGAATTGTTGGGAAGAGGAGGAGGAAGGATGCTGAAGGCTCTCTGCTTGCTCCTGCTGTCTTTTCCGTGCGTGTAGTCTTGTTCCTCGCCAGAAGGTAAAGCCTCTTTTTCAGTCGATCATCGGCATCCTTTCTCCCTCGACCTGGTGCCCACCTCTGTGTGTGTGTGTGTGTGTGTGTGTGTGTGCGTGTGCGTGTTTGTGCCTGCCTTATGTTGCAACATGCGAGGTTGTCTGTCTGCAGGGAGACTCGCTGAGCGGTATTCGGTCGTTCTCTGTGCGCGTGGGGCAACAGAGGGTTTTCAATCTTGGGTGAGTGCGTGGGTGGGTGGGTGGGTGGGTGGGTGAAAGTTGGTTTCTCAACAATGAGACTGTGCTTTTTTGTCCTTCTCCCTCGTGTGCTCGTTTCGAGTGCAGCTGTTTTGAGTCTCATGCCAAGCAAGGGACTCTCGCTACTCACTCCTCCCGTCTCTTTTCCCTTCACATTCATAAGTGCTTTCTGCATCTGCTAGTTTTGGCTTTTATATTAATATCTCTTCCGCAACCCCTGCTTCTCATTGCCCATATGGTTGTCTTCATTCATTCATTCATTCATTTGTGCATCCTCTCCATCTGGCTGCAGGTACGGAACTCTGGCGGTTCTTTTTGGAAGCACCGCGGTGATGCTGGGGTTACCTTTGGCGTCTGCGGTCTGTGGTCTTGGGTTGGAGGGCTTCGGGGTGGGGGCAGAGGGCGGAGGGGTGTTGTTACGTTCCCTCCAACGGGCGGGGAAGTGGTGGAGCAGTGCAGGGACGGGAGCGCGGTGTGTCCGCTCAGCCGTGTGTGGGGGGTCTGCGTGGGCGTGTGGATCTGTGGTGTCAAAAGGGAGACGGGTGGATGGCAAGAATCAGGAACAGGTGAGGGGGGGCTTGGTGACATGGGAATGGGGTTGTGTGGGTAAAGGGGGCGGGTCGTGAGGAGCTTTGTCTTCTGCTTTTGTGTTGGTGAATGAGAGCGGATGGTCGGTGCTCTGTGGTCCTGATGGAGAAAAAAAGTGGCGGTGCTCGGCGTGTGGCTGGCTGGTTTTGTGGTTTTCTCCCTTTGTTTGGCCTGCAACGGAACGCTTTCTTTTGGTTTTCCTCCAAAGAGAACATGTTTTACGCGTGTATGTGCGCGTGTGCGTCTTTGCGCATATGTGTATGTGTATCTGTACGTACGCATGTATGCGTGTGCGTGAAAATCTGTGCATTCGTTGGCGAATATTGCAGGTTGCGGCCTTTTACATGTGGATCTGGAAGCTGTTCTATCTCTCTTACCTGGCGCTGCCCTTTATAGTCTGATTAATTTGCTGTATTTAGTTCAGATGCTCAGGCAGGGACACACACAGACATGCAGGCATGGGGGCAGAGGCAGGATGAGCAAGTCCATCTTTTTCTCTCTTCCTCCTGCTGTCGTCTTTTCCTTTCTTTTCTTTTCTTATTTGCAAACTCGTTTTTCTCATTGTTTTCTCTTCCTTCCTTTCTCTTCTTTGTTTCAAATAGGGTTCTCCCATAGACCAGACCTGCAAGCCCATGTAACGTGTAAACGAATTAGGTGGGCGGGCCTGTTTTTTGTCTCTTTGCTTGTCTGTCTGGAGGGCTGATTGACTCTCTGATTTGAGGAGAAGAAAAAGCAAACGGGAGACAATGAAAGAATCGTCGGAAGGCAGAAAAGAGCTGCATGGAATAGGCAGAAAACCAAAGACCCTGCAGACAGTTGATGGACGAGGAATGAAGGGAGGTGAGGGAGGGAGGCAGAGATGCAGAAAGTCGATGAGTGTCGCTTGGCCGGATCAATTCATTTAATATTGACTGGATGCCTGCACGACTTTGCAACTCTTCAGACAAAGAGGGTCGATGGGTGCATGCATGGGTCCTTTTTTTGTTTCCTTCTTGGTTGATTCGTCGAGCCGATGTTATGATTAAAATTTGCTCTTTTTATGGCCAGCTAGGCTCAGAGAGAAGGGAAGGGAGGGACGCCAAAATGGCGAGAGAGAAATGTAATCTAGTCTCGTCTTGTCTTGCCTTTGTATCTCCAGACAGACCCACAGACAGACGGACAGACAGACGGACAAACAGACGGACAAACAGACAGACAGACACACAGACACACAGACAGACAAACAGACAGACAAACAGACAGACAGACAGGCCATTTTGGTGCATGGCGTCAGCGTGATCGTATGCGTATGCATGCACGCACGTACACATGCCAGTCAGTCAGTCAGTCAGTCTGTGAAGGAAGGAAGCAGTCAGGAAGGAAGATGGGAAGCACGTCTTTTCGTCTTTCTCTAATTCGGTCGGAATTTTTTGTTGCTTTCCTATCTCTGTGTGTTCTCACTCTTTTTTCTTTTGTTGGGCGTGGTGAAATGACCTCAGAGGAAGGATCCGTGCATGCATACGAACAAAGACGGAAAGACGCGATTGATTATTTAAGAACGAAAGAAGGAAGGAGGATAGGAGAGAAGCAAAGTGAGAGAGAGGCAGAAGAGGGTGAGGATTCTCGCATGAAGTCCTCCAATCGAATTATTTGAATTGCAGAAGGAAGATCGATCGAGGATTCGATGGTCTGTATCTTGATTCCCACCCATGAATCAATCATTGAAGCGACTTGCGGACCTTTCTGGGTGCCAAGAAGAGAGAATGACAGACACTGTCTCTCTTTTCCCTTCATACGATGCTCTAGCTATCTTGAATCGGGGGAGAAAGAGAACAATCAAAAGAAACGAGGGAAGAGAGAAAGAAAAGCCTCAAATGCAAGAATCCAATTTTGCTTCAATCTTTGCTGTATGCCCTTGCATGATGTTTCGATCCTAGGTTTCGATCCTATCATGGTCTGCTTTGAGACTTGTACCTCTTTTCATATAACAAAGAAAAGGGGTCAGAAAGTGCACTATGGAAGAGTCTAGAGGAAACCGAAATCGTTACCGAATTCATCATTGAAGAAATTAATGAAAAGGAATATAATGAAACAACAACAACGAAAACTCAGGTAAAAGAACTGTCAGCCTAGCTGTTAGCCTGGATATGTGCGGCAGTGTGCCTGTTCATCCTGTCGTACATTCATTTTACTTATTTTTTGTTAAACTAGTTCTTAAATTGTGACAACTAAACTGTTACTAAAGTTTAAATATGTCACATCGCTAACTTTTATTACTGAGTTAGTCTACGAGTCAGTTACAGTCAGTCTATAAATTTAATAAAACGGAAAAATATGTATTATGATGATGTTTATGATAATTCTAGATAATTTATTAATTCCAGATATGGTGAGACGTTTTACTTCCACATACTTCCACATTATATTAGAAAGTGACTTGAGTAAGATTGCCACTGTCTATCAGAGACTTATAAAAACATCAAAAAGATAGACTCATCCCTAGACTCATCCGCTGCGACTGGAAGTAAGTGGAAAGAGACTCTGAGACGGTACAGTCGGTACTCTAGATATGGTTTTGAAAGAATTCTGAATAGATGCGTCTACACTCTAGATCTATCGAGACATTTTAAAGTGGATTGTATTCTTTTTAGTTTTGTCTGGTTACAAAAAAAATTCTTTTTATTCTGACTTCTAGTTTTATTTAGTTTTATTGTTTCCCCGGAAGTTTTATTTTCAAATTTAGAACGTCTGTTAACGTCTGTGTACATGCACAAATCTATCAACTGATGTACAAGCCAAATGCTTTAGCAAATGCTGCGGTTTTTATCTGTTTTTGTCATGACAGAATGCATGAAGTTTAATGGAGTTAAATGAAGTTTAACGATGTTCAAACTACAATTCAAAATGTTTTCGCAAAAAATGTTTAACGGACCGTTGAGTCGCCGCTAACTTTTTTTTGTGAAGCCACGATTGATCAGCTGTATCGGGGTGATCGAAGTCATGCCTATTTTCGTCGCTGGTAGTCGTAGGATAGAACAAATCGACAAACTAGGTTAGATCCGCCTCTCATATATGGGGATGCGACATGCATGAAAAAACCCTCAATCATCACTTTTTTTGACTAACGATAACCTTCAGACGAAGCAGACCCCGGCATGCATATTCCCGTATACCCTTTAGCTTCTATGCATACCAGTACTCGCGCCGCGGGGCCCCATGCAAAAGCTGCAATGTTCCTCGCAGGCTGCTATGTCGCAGATAGCCACTAGGCTCGGATATATCGAAGGCCTTTGCTGTCGGGTATATCGTATCTGCGGCTAGAGAGCTATTTTAGGCTCACGAGCATGCAAGCGGGACTAGTCAGACCGATATAGCGTAGATCGTTTTGCGATCCACCACTATAATCGGACGACTCGAACCGCAACCCCCCCCTGAGCTAATCGTAGCTAACGTCACCACCGCTATCAACCCGTGCGGACAGATCTAGTCTGCCGGATGGGTAAGTGGGGTGTATGCGTGACTGCCCACGATTATGAGGGGAAAAAAGTGGTGGGAGGGCGGGCAAACAAAAAAAGGGACTTCGATTTGATAATCAAGTCCGTCGCGATGAGATAAGGAGGTGGAGTTCTTAGCCAGCTAAGCAAGGCTTAGCTACAATGCTGCTGCATTCTCCAGCTTTCTATCGAATCGGTCTGTCAACAGCTCAAAATTTCCCGTCTCGTAGCGTTTGACGCTGCGCGCGGGGATAATTTCGTGAGGC